>JAJOZX010001463.1:450000-457500 GCA_023014485.1 Bathynomus jamesi
ATATACTGCGTGGTCATTGCAGTTAAATGCACATATTCACGATTTGCGAGGGTGCCCTCTCAGGGCATTGGTTTCTGCCCTATGTAGGAGAATTTCGATTTGTGAATGATTGAGGTCCGTGGTGTAATGGTAGCGCATCCAACCGGCAATTGGAAGGCCTTGGGTTCGATTCCCGGGCGGTTCGCCTCATTTTTCATTTATCGTTATTTCTCTTCCGCGTGTGGAGAAACGTTCCTTAATATTATGTCGTTTCTATTCATATATATATATATATATATATATATATATATATATATATATATTATATACATATATATATACACACACACACATATATATATATATATATATATATATATACAGGTGGGTGGAAAGTAGCTCCCTATTTTGGATTGGTAAAAAAATACGTATATTATCCATTTATTTCAGAAGAAATAATATGAAAGGTAGGCATACATGGTAGGTTTTCTCTAAAATTCAATGTGGGCTCCAACTCTTTCCACCAGCTTCTGGAGCCGCCAGGAATGGCGTCCACTGACTTTAGCAGGAACTCCGGCGGGATGGAGGACATGACTTCCCGAATTCGGTCCTCCAGTTCTTCCAATGTCCTCGGTTTGGTGCGGTAGACTTCTTCCTTTACCCACCCCCAAAGAAAGAAGTCGCACGGTGTCAAGTCGGGGCTCCTGGCTGGCCATTGATGTGGACCACGACGACCCATCCAACGCCCAGGAAAGTGGGCATCCAGCCACTCACGGACAACAAGAGCGAAGTGCGGAGGGGCGCCATCTTGCATAAATATCAGATCGTCGATGTTCTCCCATGTAAAGGAAGAAGTCTACCGCACCAAACCGAGGACATTTGAAGAACTGGAGGACCGAATTCGGGAAGTCATGTCCTCCATCCCGCCGGAGTTCCTGCTAAAGTCAGTGGACGCCATTCCTGGGCGGCTCCAGAAGCTGGTGGAAAGAGTTGGAGCCCACATTGAATTTTAGAGAAAACCTATACCATGTATGCCTACCTTTTCATATTATTTCTTCTGAAATAAATGGATAATATACATATTTTTTTACCAATCCAAAATAGGGAGCTACTTTCCGCCCACCCTGTATATATAATATATATATCAAAGCTATTGACTTCTCCTTAGGAACCGGAGCTTACAGATGAAAGAAGGATCAACACAACGGCAAACATTTTCATTTATTTGTACATCAACGTTTCGACAAATCTTTTGTCATCATCAGTGAGTTAAGTCTTAAAACCTTAAAACAAAATTGAAAGTGAAAGTTACATCAATACAATATTAAGACCATTAAAATTAAAACCTTAAAGCAAAATGAAAATTGCATCAATACAAAATTAAAAACATTTAAATTTCATCACTATAAAAACTAAATTAAATTAAATTTCATCACTATAAAAACTAAAATTAAATTACCTCAATAGGTAATACACAATGTTTACATCCACCTCCATACTTGGCAAAGTCTAAGTGAACACTAGGTGGTCAGAGGATTAGGAAGGGTATATCTGGTGAAACACGGTTGGTTGTCAAAAGAGTCGTAATTTGTAGGATGAGCTATTATTATTAAGGGGGTTTGTTTCTATAGATGTACAAGATTCTAAAATTCGGAGTTCTGTAAGGTTATTGGATCTAGTTAAAATTTCAAACTGAGTTTTGTGAAGGGATGGTCGTTTTCATCACTGTGGTTTCTAATTGCGGATTGTGGAGGGCTACTGAGGGGACGGTTGGTACGGACTGACAAGCCCAAATGTTGAGAAAGGCGCACCTCCAGTTGGAGTTGAGTGCTGCCAATATACGCAGCCTTACAGCTGTCGCACGTGTATTTGTAAACAACATTGGGCATACAGTTTTGGGGAATTCATCTTTGAACTTTAAAAATTTGATAATTTAAGTGGGTTGACGAAGGCGAATCTAAAATTTATTTGGGGATAACTAGACTTGAGTAGTTTGGACAATTCACCTCGAATACGCATGATAAATAACCATAAAAAGGTAATTTAATATATCTGGTTTCTTTTTGTACTGTAGTTACGGGGAGTTTAGTATCAAAAGTGTTATTTAAAAATTTCTTTAATTGGTTATCGAATAGATGGAAGGGTAGTAATTGTTAATAAAGTACTGTTTTAAAAATTTAAATTCTTCGTTTAACGAAAAGTAATCCGAACAAATACGGTAACTTCTTGTTAATAATGTTACTATAGCACTAATCTTATATTTATAAAACATACAAACTTAAATAATTGGTTCCCAAGCCAGTAAAAGTTTGTTTCCGAAATAGTGAAGTATGGAACTTATTATGGGCCCGTTTAACTAAAACATCCAGGAAAGGTAAACTATTATTTGTTTCGTTTCACACGTGTACTTAATATTATATGTTGTTTATTAAGATAATCAAGAAAAAGTTTTACGTGTGAAGGATGGTTAAATATTAAGAAAGTGTCATCCACGTATCTTCTGTAATATATGGGTTTTAAAACTACTAGGACAATTTTTCACCCAAATTTCTTCGTAATGGCAAAGAAATGCATTTGCTAGTGTTGGCTTAACGGGGAACCCATAGCTACCCCATCAATTTGGCTGTAAAGGTTGCTATTAAATAAGAAAAGATTATCAAAACACACTATTTCGAGAAGGTTTTTAAATTGAGTCTGAGTGAGGCCATTAATAGAGTATTATCAGTAGTGAATAACTTATTTAGTATGATATTTAATGTTTCTTTTAACGGGACATTAGTAAACAATGATGAGACATCAAAACTGGCCATAGTAAGAGAATCGGCATTGATTGATCTCTTTTATCTCTTTAGCAAAATCAAACGAGTTGTTAATAGAATAATCATTAAAGGTGAGTTTTGAAAGCAAAGGGAACGAAGAATTTGGCTAGTTATAATTGAATGTACCACATGCCGAAAGAATAGGTCTTAGTGGGAAATTTGGCTTGTGGACTTTAGGTAAACCATATAGAATTCCTGGATTAGAACCAGAAGCAAATAAAAAATTGTATGTATTGTCAGCAATAATATTACTATTTTTTAATTTACGCAAAACACCTATTAAGTTTATCTTCGAGTTTTAGTAATTTAGACAGAACATTCTCTTTTACCCTTTTAAATTTAGACGTATCCGACAAAATTGTCTCCATTCTATTTATGTAAACTGTTGAACAATCAGCACTACTCCTTTACCCTTATCCGGTTTTGTAATGATGACAGAGTTATCCTTTTTCAAATTATTAAGAATTTTAAAATCTTGCTTATTAAGAGGGGAGAAACACCTTATGGGGTTTAAAATTGTAAAAATTCTTAAAAGAATGCTCTCCACTTGTTTTACCAAGTTAATGAAACGAGAAATTTGGTCGGATCTCACAATTCTTAATATTCATGAGAAGATTTTCAAAGCCAGAGAAAAATTTATAAAAATTTAGTTTATATGAGGTAGATCAAAATTTAAGCCTAACGACAATATTTCTTTCTCTCTAATACTTAAAACTTTATTAGAGAAATTACAAATAAATTATCTGGATTATTAAAAACGACTGAGTGATTCCCAATTTTTCCAATTTGGCAGCATGTATCCTTTTATGTCTGTTGACAGTTTTATCACAGCAAGTTTGAAATTTAGTAACTAAACAATGATAATCAATATAAGACACCCTAGATTTTATACAACAGAGAAATTTTTTTTTTTTTTTTTTTTTTTTTATATTCAGCTTGAGAAAACTCACTGTTTTAGTTTTCGATTGAAGCTCCAAATTTAATAATTTATGTAGCCATGATTTATATAGTTTGGAGTTATGGAGGCGTTTATTATAAAAGTTTAAATCTAAGGAAATTAGGCACAATATTATAACTTTTTGCACTTAGACAAGAAACTCTCATCACAGATAGCCTTGTTCAGTTTCAAATAGACTCTTTCACATTGTCTGTAATAGTTCAATGTCGATCGGCCATATCTCTGGGTTAATATCAAAGCTATTGACTTCTCCTTAGGGAACCGGACTTACAGATGAAAAGAAGGATCAACACAACGGCAAACATTTTCATTTATTTGTACATCAGACGTTTCGACAAATCTTTGTCATCATCAGTGAGTTTAAGTCTTAAAACCTTAAAACAAATTGAAAAGTGAAAGTTACATCAATACAATATTAAGACCATTAAAATTAAAACCTTAAAGCAAAATGAAAATTGCATCAATACAAAATTAAAAACATTTAAATTTCATCACTATAAAAACTAAAATTAAATTAAATTTCATCACTATAAAAACTAAAATTAAATTACCTCAATAGGTAAATACACAATGTTTACATCCACCTCCATACTTGGCAAAGTCTAAGTGAACACTAGGTGGTCAGAGGATTAGGAAGGGTATATCTGTGAAACACGGTTGGTTGTCAAAAGAGTCGTAATTTGTAGGATGAGCTATTATTATTAAGGGAGGGTTTGTTTTAAGACTTAACTCACTGATGATGACAAAAGATTTGTCGAAACGTCTGATGTACAAATAAATGAAAATGTTTGCCGTTGTGTTGATCCTTCTTTTCATCTGTAAGCTCCGGTTCCCTAAGGAGAAGTCAATAGCTTTGATATTAACCCAGAGATATGGCCGATCGACATTGAACTATTACAGACAATGTGAAAGAGTCTATTTGAAACTGAACAAGGCTATCTGTGATGAGAGTTTCTTGTCTAAGTGCAAAAGTTATAATATTGTGCCTAATTTCCTTAGATTTAAACTTTATAATAAACGCCTCCATAACTCCAAACTATATAAATCATGGCTACATAAATTATTAAATTTGGAGCTTCAATCGAAAACTAAAACAGTGAGTTTTCTCAAGCTGAAATATAAAAAAAAAAAAAAAAAAAAAAAAAAAAAATTCTCTGTTTGGTCTAAAATCTAGGGTGTCTTATATTGATTATCATTGTTTAGTTACTAAATTTCAAACTTGCTGTGATAAAACTGTCAACAGACATAAAAGGATACATGCTGCCAAATTGGAAAAATTGGGAATCACTCAGTCGTTTTTTAATAAATCCAGATAATTTTATTTGTAATTTCTCTAATAAAGTTTTAGTATTAGAGAGAAAGAAATATTGTCGTTAGGCTTAAATTTTGATCTACCTCATTATAAACTAAATTTTTATAAATTTTTCTCTGGCTTTGAAAATCTTCTCATGAATATTAAGAATTGTGAGATCCGACCAATTTCTCGTTTCATAACTTGGTAAAACAAGTGGAGAGCATCTCTTTAAGAATTTTTACAATTTTAAACCCCATAAGGTGTTTTCTCCCCTCTTTAATAAGCAAGATTTTAAAATTCTTAATAATTTGAAAAAGGATAACTCTGTCATCATTACAAAACCGGATAAGGGTAAAGGAGTAGTGCTGATTGATTCAACAGTTTACATAAATAGAATGGAGACAATTTTGTCGGATACGTCTAAATTTAAAAGGGTAAAAGAGAATGTTCTGTCTAAATTACTAAAACTCGAAGATAAACTTAATAGGTGTTTGCGTAAATTAAAAATAGTAATATTATTGCTGACAATACATACAATTTTTTATTTGCTTCTGGTTCTAATCCAGGAATTCTATATGGTTTACCTAAAGTCCACAAGCCAAATTTCCCACTAAGACCTATTCTTTCGGCATGTGGTACATTCAATTATAACTTAGCCAAATTCTTCGTTCCCTTGCTTTCAAAACTCACCTTTAATGATTATTCTATTAACAACTCGTTTGATTTTGCTAAAGAGATAAAAGAGATCAATCATGCCGATTCTCTTACTATGGCCAGTTTTGATGTCTCATCATTGTTTACTAATGTCCCGTTAAAAGAAACAAAATATCATACTAAATAAGTTATTCACTACTGATAATACTCTTATTAATGGCCTCACTCAGACTCAATTTAAAAACCTTCTCGAAATAGTGTGTTTTGATAATCTTTTCTTATTTAATAGCAACCTTTACAGCCAAATTGATGGGGTAGCTATGGGTTCCCCGTTAAGCCCAACACTAGCAAATGCATTTCTTTGCCATTACGAAGAAATTTGGTTGAAAAATTGTCCTAGTAGTTTTAAACCCATATATTACAGAAGATACGTGGATGACACTTTCTTAATATTTAACCATCCTTCACACGTAAAACTTTTTCTTGATTATCTTAATAAACAACATAGTAATATTAAGTACACGTGTGAAAACGAAACAAATAATAGTTTACCTTTCCTGGATGTTTTAGTTAAACGGGCCCATAATAAGTTCCATACTTCACTATTTCGGAAACAAACTTTTACTGGCTTGGGAACCAATTATTTAAGTTGTATGTTTTATAAATATAAGATTAGTGCTATAGTAACATTATTAACAAGAAGTTACCGTATTTGTTCGGATTACTTTTCGTTAAACGAAGAATTTAAATTTTTTAAAACAGTACTTTATTAACAATTACTACCCTTCTCATCTATTCGATAACCAATTAAAGAAATTTTTAAATAACACTTTTGATACTAAACTCCCCGTAACTACAGTACAAAAAGAAACCAGATATATTAAATTACCTTTTATGGTTATTTATCATTGCGTATTCGAGGTGAATTGTCCAAACTACTCAAGTCTAGTTATCCCAAATAAATTTTAGATTCGCCTTCGTCAACCCACTTAAATTATCAAATTTTTTAAAGTTCAAAGATGAATTCCCCAAAACTGTATGCCCCAATGTTGTTTACAAATACACGTGCGACAGCTGTAAGGCTGCGTATATTGGCAGCACTCAACTCCAACTGGAGGTGCGCCTTTCTCAACATTTGGGCTTGTCAGTCCGTACCAACCGTCCCCTCAGTAGCCCTCCACAATCCGCAATTAGAAACCACAGTGATGAAAACGACCATCCCCTTCACAAAACTCAGTTTGAAATTTTAACTAGATCCAATAACCTTACAGAACTCCGAATTTTAGAATCTTTGTACATCTATAGAAACAAACCCTCCCTTAATAATAATAGCTCATCCTACAAATTACGACTCTTTTGACAACCACCGTGTTTCACAGATATACCCTTCCTAATCCTCTGACCACCTAGTGTTCACTAGACTTTGCCAAGTATGGAGGTGGATGTAAACATTGTGTATTTACCTATTGAGGTAATTTAATTTTAGTTTTTATAGTGATGAAATTTAATTTAATTTTAGTTTTTATAGTGATGAAATTTAAATGTTTTTAATTTTGTATTGATGCAATTTTCATTTTGCTTTAAGGTTTTAATTTTAATGGTCTTAATATTGTATTGATGTAACTTTCACTTTTCAATTTTGTTTTAAGGTTTTAAGACTTAACTCACTGATGATGACAAAAGATTTGTCGAAACGTCTGATGTACAAATAAATGAAAATGTTTGCCGTTGTGTGATCCTTCTTTTCATATATATATATATATATATATATATATACATATATATATACACACACA
>JAJOZX010001463.1:462500-470000 GCA_023014485.1 Bathynomus jamesi
ATAATATATATATGTATATATACATATATATGTATATATATATATATATATAACACACACATATATATGTATATATATATATATATATATACATACACATATATATATACATATATATATATATATATACACATATATATACATATATATATATATATATATATATCAATATATATTATATATTAGGGTGGTCCAAATCCATAGGGGGAAATTTCAAAATTGTCTTAGATAGTCTCCACAAGTGTGGTTTTTGTCCATTTAGTATCCACATGGTCTTTGCAAAATTGCAGCGTGATTGGTGAATATTTAGAGGTCGCCCCACTCTGAATATATATATTATATAATGTACTTTTTCTTCCGTAGGTCCGATGGCTCAAACTCGATCAATTCCAAAAGTTTGGCTTCTAGGGATGGCAACTGGAACTTTATCCACGTCAAGGCTCCCTACATGCCTTGACGCCCTCCTCTTGGGGCAATACCACCACATCAATCAAAAGCAAACCACCTCCGACAGTCTGAACCAGGCATGCCAGAGGGTGATTGAAGTCTGGACCCGAGCGCGGATCCCAACTCAACGGATCGACTCCTGTGTCCGTAAGCTTTCAAAGCTTTTAGACCGCTACAAAACACTCAAGAAGCACAGGACCAGGCAACGTGCCAGCGATAGAATGAATGAAGACATCTTCAAAGCGGACATCCAGGAACTGTTTGACATCGCAACCAGTGATGCCATGAGCACAATCGTCAACGTTGAGGACCGAAATTTCCTGTCCATGCAGCGCAAGGACGTCAATTCTTGCAGCATGGCTGGCATTGATAAGGAAACGACTACACAAGAGGACAGAAAGCGATCCAGAATGGAGAAGGAAGCCAAGAGGAAGGCAAGGCATGAAGCAACACAGAAAGATTTGGAAGAAGCAGAGTGTCATCAATTGATCTTTCCTCTTCTTCTTCTTCCCTTTTTTCGCAAGACGACGATGACTATAGACCATCGGTTCCGATTCCTTCTTCGTCTGAAGCTCCGGCACCAAAGCGTCCCAAGAACAAGGTTACGAACATTTCCCAATCTCCAGAAGTCATTGGAGCAATGGATCGCACCAATCTTTCTGACCGGAATGCTGTTTTCGTAACTGGAGCTGTATTACAGGCCGCGGGGCATGATCTGTCTGGGATGACGTGCTCTCGGAGCTCTATTCATCGCTACAGAGAAAGTGGGCGAGAACAGGCAGCTCGAGAAGACCTAGAATCATTCTCTCTAGAAGACCCTGTCCTTCTCCATTGGGACGGAAAGCTTCTCCCCGGCATTGAAGGGAAGAAGACGAATGTGCATCGGATAGCAATCCTTATAACATTCAATGGACAGGAGAAGCTGCTTGGTGTCCCAAAGATGAAACAAGGAACTGGAGAAGCACAGGCCCAGGCATGCCTTCAAACTATGAAATTATGGAACGTGGAACAGCATGTGAGAGGTCTCGTCTTCGATACCACTGCGTCAAACACGGGTTTACATCGCGGAGCCTGTGTCAGGATTGAAGAAGCATTGGGTCACGAGCTAGTTTTGGATCGGTTGTCGACATCATATACTTGAAGTCGTACTTGCTGATGTCTTTGCCTCAATATTTGGCTCAACAGGAAGTCCTGAAACAGGCCTTTTTAAGCGATTTCAAAAGGAATGTCCATCTCTCTCCCACGAAGCATTTGTCTCAGCATCGGACAGCTTGTTCGAGAACCCTCAACTCCAAGAGATGAGAAAAGAGATGCTCACTTACTTACCTAACGCTCTTCAGGCAAGCCAACCTCGTGACGACTACAAGGAGTTCCTTGAACTATCTTTGCTCTTCCTGGGGGAAAGACTGGTGGTCAACTCTTTATCCGAGCTCCGGGTCCCATGCACCACGCGAGATGGATGGCGAAGGCGATTTATGCGCTCAAAATCTACCTCTTTCACTATCAATTCAAGTTCATAGCACGCGAAGAACGAAACGTGACTCAGCTGGCTTTATTTGTCAGTCTGATTTACGTCAAGTACTGGCATGAAGCGCCAATGGGGACACAAGCTCCTCTCAATGATCTCAAAATGCTGCATCTTCTGGAAAAATATCCACACGGAGGAGCTGCACAAGCGGCGAAGACAGCTCTAAGACGCCACCTGTGGTACTTGTCGGAGCATCTGATTGGACTGGCCTTCTTCGATAATAGGATCGATCCTGATACCAAAAGGAGAATGGTTCAACACCTCCAACATCCCCAAAAGAATGGCTGCCCCCGACGAATCGACATGGCGGAAGCTGGTGTTGAAAATGATGTGGCATCCTTCGTCACGAAAAGGATTGACCCTCTTTGATGCCTTGAAAGTTGGAGGTAAGGAGGAAGCGCGCCAGTTACTTCAAAAAGATCCACGGGAATGGCCAAATGACAAGAACTACAGGGAACTTAGAGATCGCGCCTTAAAGATGAAAGTCGTCAATGATGCTGCCGAGCGAGGTATTGCTCTCGCACAACGCTACAGTGACACTTTGACACGAAACGAGGACCAGAAGCAGTACCTCCTACAACTCGTAGCCGCCCACCGAAAACAGATACCAATACCATCCAAGGCGACTCTGATGCAGAAGAAATAATGAAGATACACCCATTATCATGTCCTATTGTCTTACTGTTTTCTTTCATATTCTTTGAGAACCCCCAAAAAATTTAGTTATTCAGTTGTCTATATATTTTCCCAAATTTTCAAAAAGGGGGCAAGTGGGGCGACCCCTAAATATTAACCGAATAACGTGAAACTTTGCACAAATACTGTCCACACCAAGAGGCATAAAACCAACCTTGTGGAGAGAACTTAGTCGATGCTTTAACGTTTTGGACCACCCTAATATATATATATATATATATACACATATATATATGCTGCAAACCCACAAGGAAAAAGAAAAACGATTCCAAGGCCTTTCGTGTATTCAAAGCTACACCTCGTCAGGGAATGAAGATAAAGGCGAGATGCCCATAAATATATACAACGTACAGTAAAAACAAAACAATTAGGACATACTTAACAAGGGTTAATGAGAGGCAAAAGAAATTTTAACATGATATCGTCAATTTTATACGTCCCCGCACTGTTATTGAAAGTGTTTTTAAAATGAATAAATGCACATTCTAGAATATTTCTTTCTATTATATCTCTGTTTTTAACAAGCGCTTTAGAACTATCCCACTTGATGCTATGGTTACATCTATACATATGGTTAAATAAAGCATTGGAAGTATTAGCTGTTCTACAAGCATATTTATGCTGTTTTACCCTAATATCTAACGTTTTACCGGTTTGGCCTATATATACTGAGTTACATTGTGTACATCCAATCGAATACACACAACCAACAACATTATCAGGGCTATTCTTTATTAGGCGTGATTTAACAGTATTATTATACTTAAAGATTACATTAATGCCAATTGCTTTAAGTACAGTTGGAAGGTATTGAAAATTAACATGGTAAGGTAGGCTAAGGATATTTTTACGCTGAAATTCCTTTACAATTACATTATTATAATACCTATTCTTGGCTTTCTTAAGACAGTTATCTAAAAATGAAATAGGATAACGTAATTTAGTACCAATATTCATGATATTGCATAACTCGGAATCTAAAAATTCAGGACTGACAACTCTCAATGCTCGAAGAAACATAGCAGAGAAATAGAGGATTTAATCGAAGGATGATGGTCAGAATAAAATGCACATAAGAGTTATTATTAGTAGGCTTACGGTAGACTTCATATTTGAACTGATTAGAGCATCTCCAAATTTTTAGATCAAGAAAAGATAGGCTTCCAACATTTTCTTTTTCAACTGTAAACTTAATAGATGGGACTAAATTGTTGAGCCTACCAAGAAATAAGTCCACATCCAAATTATTAGGCCAAAGGCATAAAATATCATCTATATACCTGTACCAAACCAGGTTAAAATTAACAATCGTAGGCAAAATTCTACTTTCAAAAAATTCCATATATAAATTAGCTAGTACAGGTGAAAGGGGATTTCCCATAGCCAATCCAAACGACATAGCATAAAACTTATTTTCAAACTGAAATTTACAATCTTTGACACAAAGCTTAATTAACTCAATAAGAGTGTTGTGTTGAACAGGGAAAGAATATTCAGAGATCTTATCTTTTAAAAAATCGAGTAGGTCATCAACAGGGACTTTTGTGAATAGCGAGCATACATCGAAGTTACCAATTTGAAATTAGGGTCATTAGGGAATTTCAGTTTGTCAATAAGATCCATGCTATTTACAATATGTGACTCAGAAATAGAGCCAACTAATGGCGTTAATAAACTAACTAACCATTTTGTTAGCTTATAGGTTACGGAGCCAACTGAGCTAACAATAGGCCTCATGGGATTATTAACTTTGTGTGTTTTTACTAAGCCGTACAGATATGGTAGTGACGGATTGATACTAAGAAACTGCTGTGAAAGCCCATTATAGTTATTTTTTAATATTTCTCTAATTTTCCGAGGTTTGAAAAGGTTTCTTGAGGTTTGAGGTTTGAAAAAGCCCTAAAACACTGAAAATAATAATTCATTACATATTACTAAAGCGGACAAATCCAATTCGATCGTCATCATGGACAAAAACAGTTATGTTGAAAAGATGAATACGTTATTAAGTGATCGTGACACGTACAAACCTCTAAATAGAGACCCATTGGAGGATGTTAATAAAATGTTTAACAGAAAATTAAGAGAAATATTAAAATATAACTATAATGGGCTTTCACAGCAGTTTCTTAGTATCAATCCGTCACTACCATATCTGTACGGCTTAGTAAAAACACACAAAGTTAATAATCCCATGAGGCCTATTGTTAGCTCAGTGGGCTCCGTAACCTATAAGCTATCAAAATGGTTAGTTAGTTTATTAACGCCGTTAGTTGGCTCTATTTCTGAGTCACATATTGTAAATAGCATGGATCTTATTGACAAACTGAAATTCCCTAATGACCCTAATTTCAAATTGGTAAACTTCGATGTATGCTCGCTATTCACAAAAGTCCCTGTTGATGAACTACTTGATTTTATAAAAGATAAGATCTCTGAATATTCTTTCCCTGTTCAACACAACACTCTTATTGAGTTAATTAAGCTTTGTGTCAAAGATTGTAAATTTCAGTTTGAAAATAAGTTTTATGCTATGTCGTTTGGATTGGCTATGGGAAATCCCCTTTCACCTGTACTAGCTAATTTATATATGGAATTTTTGAAAGTAGAATTTTGCCTACGATTGTTAATTTTAACCTGGTTTGGTACAGGTATATAGATGATATTTTGCCTTTGGCCTAATAATTTGGATGTGGACTTATTTCTTGGTAGGCTCAACAATTTAGTCCCATCTATTAAGTTTACAGTTGAAAAAGAAAATGTTGGAAGCCTATCTTTTCTTGATCTAAAATTTGGAGATGCTCTAATCAGTTCAAATATGAAGTCTACCGTAAGCCTACTAATAATAACTCTTATGTGCATTTTTATTCTGACCATCATCCTTCGATTAAATCCTCTATTTTCTCTGCTATGTTTCTTCGAGCATTGAGAGTTGTCAGTCCTGAATTTTTAGATTCCGAGTTATGCAATATCATGAATATTGGTACTAAATTACGTTATCCTATTTCATTTTTAGATAACTGTCTTAAGAAAGCCAAGAATAGGTATTATAATAATGTAATTGTAAAGGAATTTCAGCGTAAAAATATCCTTAGCCTACCTTACCATGTTAATTTTCAATACCTTCCAACTGTACTTAAAGCAATTGGCATTAATGTAATCTTTAAGTATAATAATACTGTTAAATCACGCCTAATAAAGAATAGCCCTGATAATGTTGTTGGTTGTGTGTATTCGATCGGATGTACACAATGTAACTCAGTATATATAGGCCAAACCGGTAAAACGTTAGATATTAGGGTAAAACAGCATAAATATGCGTGTAGAACAGCTAATCCTTCCAATGCTTTATTTAACCATATGTATAGATGTAACCAATTTAGGGTTATAACTTTTAGACTTTTTTTCAAATAAAAGATCTCCTGTATCATAAATCGATGAACTTTTGCTTAAAAACAATGAAAAAGACCCTAATTCCTCTCAGTTTTTAAAAAAGGTCACCCCCAAATCAAAAGTTTGAATCACCATAACCATATATTTACGTTACTACTCATAAGTATATAAATATATTATTATTAGAGGGCGGACTTTTAGGTTTTAACCTAAAAAATATTTTCGAATTTTCAGTACGCTAATGTATCGTGAGATCGCCCGAAAAATCACTTCCGGTGCTCAAATTCGATGACTAATATCAATCCACCCATACAAGAAAATTCTAGAACACACGACATTGTTCTTCATGCACTCGCAAATTGTATAAAAGCACGAAATGAAATCAACCGAATCACTTGTGTCCAGTATTGCGCAATAGTTACTCAACTGTTCAGTTCAACTCAACTTCAGGTAAGCTTTTATTATTTGTAACATGTTCGCTTAATTAAAAAACGTAGCGAAATGTGGAATTCGCTTCTGCACTCTTGAACATTCCAGAACATTTTTAAAATTTATTAACCAGAATAATTTGTTGAATTTTTCTTCCATTTTAACACGTAAACAAAAGCGTATCCAGAATGTTTTGTAGAGGGGAGTCAAACTCAAATATATAGAGCCCAAAATATTTGGTGATAAATATTTTCGTGAGACGTTCTATGGATGTTCTAAAAATATTTTCCAAAATTTATCACCTAAAAAATAAATATTTGGTCATATTTTTTCACCTAAAAATCCGCCCTCTAATTATTATATTATTTCTATATATTATATTAATATATATATAATATATATATATATAAACAAACAAACAAATCAACTTAATACCTTTTTATATCTGTTTCAGAAGCAATATAATGTCACACAAGAAAAGTGATACTACCATAGAGAAGAACAAGGATATCTGGACCAATAATCTGGTGAGATTCCAGCAGTCACATAGAAGAAGAGGAAGTGTGCCTTTAGAAGAATCTTCACTAGAAGAAAAATGCAGAATGCCACTCCAAATCCAAATCATTGGACGGTACCAGTTTCTTGGAACAGAAATCAAAGGAAGAAAGGAACGAATAGTGAAAATTTCCAAAGAAGTTACAAAATTATGGAAGAATAAATTGAATTTTCCGCATGTGTCAGATCAAGTAATACGAACAAAGCTTGACAAGGTGATGAAGACTTATGATGAATGTGTCAGGAGGGGAAATATGATGCCCTGAATGAACTTTTTGATATCACTAAAGTAAATGGCCAATGGTTATCCTCGGAAGACAAACGACTGTACCACCTTCAAGTGGAAAGCAAAGGAGAAGTGGGGTACTCTACAGGTCAAGTTGCAAGTGAAGAAACGATTCACCCTTCAAAGAGACGAAAATTGCCTGCTGAATCAGCATCAACATCTTACA
>JAJOZX010001463.1:475000-477500 GCA_023014485.1 Bathynomus jamesi
TCTCCAGGAGACTATCCTGGCTGCGCGGGGGCTCCCTCGTCTCTCTGGCTATGTTGGTTTCCCTTGCACCCGGATGAGCGCACACGCAGGCGGGTGCGGCGATTTATGTGCATCATTCGTTACCATCGCGAGGTGTGCCTCTTCGCACTTCCTTGCAGGCTGTGGCTGTGCGGCTCTTTTTAGATCGCCAGTACACTGCCTGCTCGATTATATTCCTCCTCATGACCCTCCTTCTCGCAACGCGGTTCGCGAGTTGGTACTGCAACTGCCTCGACCGTTTCTCCTCCTCGGGGACTTTAACAGTCGCGACCCGGCTTGGGGAGATGTCCGGTCAACTAATGTTGCTGGTATGTTACTCTCCTTAATGGAGGAACTTTCCTTTGCGTGCCTCAATTCCGGTGACCCTACTTACTTCCACGAACCCACGGGTTCATTTACCTGTATTGATCTCTCCTTGGTGTCCCTCGATGCCTTACTCGATTTTTTGTGGAAGGTGTTGGGGGACTCTTATGGCAGTGATCATTACCCAGTCTGTCTTGAGCCGGTCGGACCGCAGCCGGGTGTCTCGTCTCGACCGAGGTGGTGCCTTGCGCGGGCTGACTGGCCATCCTTCCGAGCTCGTTCCGTTATTGCCCGTTCGGTGTTGAGCTTTGGCTCTGTGGATGAGAGCTTGGAGTTCTTCGAGCGGGTATTGATGGGCGTCGCGGAGGGCTGTATTCCTCGATCTTCCGGTAACCCGCGGACGCGTGGTGTCCCGTGGTGGACTCCAGCATGTCACCGGGCGGTGTGCGAGAGGAAGAGGGCGACGCGCCGCTTCCACCGCACCCGGCGCGCGGGCCACTTGATTGAGATGCGGCGGGCGAAGGCTTTCGCCCGCCGGACTCTCAAGTTGGCCCGTCGGGCCTCTTGGCGTGCTTTTGTGTCCGGCATTTCCTCGTCTACCCTTTCTGCTGCTGTGTGGCGGAAGGTACGTCGTATCGAGGGGAAGCCGGTCCCTGCTAGTCGCCCTGTCCTTCGGGACGGGGACGGCTTCCTTTCGGATCCTGCTGCTGTGGCCGATCGGCTGGCTGGGGCTTTTGCTGCGGTTTCCCGTTCGCCTTCAGCTGCGGATCGTCCTTTGTCGAATGTTACGTTCCCGCCGCCTGGGAACGAGCCCTATAACCGTCTCTTTACGATGCGGGAACTTCGGGCTGCCTTGGCAACCCGTCGTTCTTCCGCCCCTGGCCCTGATGACATTCCGCATGACTTTCTTTGGAATCTGCACCCGATGGCCCTACACTTCTTGCTGGATCTTTTCAACCGGGTGTGGGTTGAGGGGTCGTTCCCTTCCCGTTGGAGGGAGGCGATTGTGGTCCCGATACCTAAGCCGGGGAAGGATCCGGCGGAGGTGGCGGGCTATCGGCCTATTGCCTTGACGAGCTGCTTATGCAAGCTCCTGGAAAAGATGGTGACCGTTCGACTTTCATTTACACTGGAGTCGCTTGGGTCATACCCCCCGACCCAGTATGGCTTTCGTCGATTTCGGGGTACTCTGGACCCTCTTCTCCTCCTTGGTCATGATGTACGGGAGGCCTTTTTCCGCCGGAATCTTGTTCTGGCCGTCTTCTTCGATGTCCAAAAGGCCTATGACACGACCCCTCGGGGAGTTGTCATGGACCGTTTGAAGTCTCTTGGGTTTGTGGGCTTTTTGCCCACATTTCTTCGTAACTTCCTCTGCCGTCGCACTTTCCGCGTCCGTAATGGTGCGACCCTATCTGACCTGTATGTTCAGGAGGAGGGGGTGCCCCAGGGGTGTGTCTTGAGCGTCTCCTGCTTCAATCTGGTCATGTCTGCGCTACCGGGAGCCCTTCCGCCCTCGGTGCGATGTTCCATCTATGCCGACGATCTGGCTGTCTATGCCGCGGGAACGAGTCCCCCCCTCGTGGAGAGGCAAGTCCAACTCGCGGTCAATCGGGTTGAACGCTGGGCGTCGTCGGTGGGCCTTACGCTGTCTTCCCCGAAAACTTCGTGTGTGGCCTTCCTTCCGTCGAGGAGACGGGGGTCCGGCGCCGCCCCGACCTTTAATCTTACACTCGGGGGGTCAGCCTCTGGCCCTCGTTCAGTCGGTGCGTTTCCTGGGGGTGGTTTTCGAAAGCCGTTTGAGCTAGGTTCCCCACCTTCGCGAGTCTGTAAGACGTACCCTGGATTTACTGGGACATCTATCGCATACTACATGGGGCGCGGATAGGCGGACACTCCTCCGTTTGTACGTATCCCTGGTACAATCCAAATTAGATTATGGGAGTGTGATGTATGGCTCCGCCTCCCGTACGGCCCTTCGGATACTGGATCCGGTCCTCTCTAGAGGACTGCGCATGTCATCTGGCGCCTTCCGCTCCTCTCCGGTTGATAGTCTGCAGGTTGAGTGCGACATCCCTCCCTTGGGGGATCGGAGGTCGTTCCTCATTGCTAAGCACTATCTCCGGATCCTCCGTCTTCCCAACTCTCCTCTGTTCCAGGT
>JAJOZX010001463.1:482500-535000 GCA_023014485.1 Bathynomus jamesi
ATATACATATATATATATATATACATACACACACACACACATATATATATAAATATATATATATGATGAATAAAACCACGTAGGAAAGGAAACACAAAAAGGTGCTCAAGCGCTTTCGTCTAATGACATCCTCAGGAACACTGAAGTACATAAAAGGTTACGGCCTATATATAGGTTACAGAAAAAAAATAAATAAATAAACAACATACAAACAAACATATATATATACATATACATACATATCTACACACATACATATATAAATTATATATATATATATATATATATATATATATATATGCAATAAACAGAGAAGTAAAAATAAAAATTAAAAATTAAAAATTAGAGGATTAACAAAGAGGCATACAGATTTGTAAGGAAAAATATCGATTTTTAGCACAAGATCAAATGAATTATAAAAATACAAATTTATACTGGAAATCTGCCCGGGTTTTAACACTTTGCCTTTTAGAGTCAAGTTTCGATATATATAAAAATAAAATGAAGATTAAAAGTTAATAAAGTAGCATACAAGTTTACCAAAGATTTAGCGTCCTACCCTTTTTATCTAAATTTGTTTTGAAGGAATTCAAAACAACAGGATCGAGTTGAAAAAGACCTTTGCTTATGTTGAAGTTATTTGAAAGTTGGATAATGGCAGACTCAAGAATATTTCTATTAACAATGTTGCTAGAATGAAATAAAACTGAACCATTATTCCAATCAATACAGTGGGATAACTCTGACAAATGGACAAAAAAAGCACTGGACAACTGTCCTGTTCTAACGGAACATTGATGCTGTTTTATACGTGCGTGCAAATCCTTTCCCGTCTGACCTATGTAAAAGGAATCACATTGTTTACACCCAATTTTATAGATAATGCCTGAATTATTGGTAGGGCTATTTTTTACTGATATTTTTCACAATATTGTTATATGAAAATACTACATTAATATCCAAAAGTTTAAGTACATTAGCAATGCCTAAAAAGCCCGGGAAAAATGGAAGTACTAAAATATTTTTTTGACAAAGTACGAGTGTTATTATTGACACGATAGAAAGTTCGTTTTGCCTTGTTGAGACAAGATTCCATAAACGCAGATGGGTAACACAGATCACTTCCAATACCGTTGATTTTTTCCAATTCGGCATCGATGTATTCCGGACTGGCGATCCTAAGGGCGCGGAGAAACATTGATGAAAAAATGGCCCTCTTAGTAGGGGTGTCATGTCCCGAGTAAAAGTGTACGTAGGGAAAATTGTTTGTTGTTTTCCGATAGATACTAAACTTAAAACCTGGGCTTTCCCTATGTACACGCACATCGAAAAATGGGATTGAATTGTCTTGTTCCACTTCTAAAGTAAACTTAATGGAGGGGACTTGATTATTTAACTGAAGGAGGAAGTTATCCAGGTCACGATTCATGGGCCAGATACACAAAATATCGTCGACGTACCGCAACCAAGGGATGCCAACCCCCAGGATTCTCGGAATGTAAGTAATTTCGAAAAACTCCATATAAATATTGGAGAGGAGGGGCGATAAGGGGTTGCCCATGGCCATCCCAAACACTTGTTGATAATACTCGTTATTGAAAATGAATTTACAGTCTTTGATGCAAAGCTTAATAAGTTCCAAAACAATGTGTGAAGGTAGTGGCAGGTCATACTTATGTAATTCTTGGGAGAGAAAGTCAAGCATATCATCAATCGGCACTTTTGTAAACAATGAACAAACGTCAGAACTGATCAATCTATCGTTAGTTTCAATACGTGCATTATTCAATTTTTCAGTAAGATCCATGGAATTTTTTACATGTGAATCAGAGATAGTTCCGAGAATGGGGGACAAGACTTTGACAAGCCATTTGGAGAGTTTATAAGTAATAGAGCCCACCGAGCTAATAATAGGGCGCATAGGGTTGCCAGGTTTGTGGGTTTTAATAAGACCGTAAAGGTAGGGCAGAGAAGGTGAAGTGGACATGAAAAGCGGAAATTACTTACATTCCGAGAATCCTGGGGGTTGGCATCCCTTGGTTGCGGTACGTCGACGATATTTTGTGTATCTGGCCCATGAATCGTGACCTGGATAACTTCCTCCTTCAGTTAAATGATCAAGTCCCCTCCATTAAGTTTACTTTAGAAGTGGAACAAGACAATTCAATCCCATTTTTCGATGTGCGTGTACATAGGGAAAGCCCAGGTTTTAAGTTTAGTATCTATCGGAAAACAACAAACAATTTGTCCTACGTACACTTTTACTCGGGACATGACACCCCCACTAAGAGGGCCATTTTTTCATCAATGTTTCTCCGCGCCCTTAGGATCGCCAGTCCGGAATACATCGATGCCGAATTGGAAAAAATCAACGGTATTGGAAGTGATCTGTGTTACCCATCTGCGTTTATGGAATCTTGTCTCAACAAGGCAAAACGAACTTTCTATCGTGTCAATAATAACACTCGTACTTTGTCAAAAAATATTTTAGTACTTCCATTTTTCCCGGGCTTTTTAGGCATTGCTAATGTACTTAAACTTTTGGATATTAATGTAGTATTTTCATATAACAATATTGTGAAAAATATCATAGTAAAAAATAGCCCTACCAATAATTCAGGCATTATCTATAAAATTGGGTGTAAACAATGTGATTCCTTTTACATAGGTCAGACGGGAAAGGATTTGCACACACGTATAAAACAGCATCAATATTCCGTTAGAACAGGACAGTTGTCCAGTGCTCTTTTTGTCCATTTGTCAGAGTTATCCCACTGTATTGATTGGAATAATGCTTCAGTTTTATTTCATTCTAGCAACATTGTTAATAAATATTCTTGAGTCTGCAATTATCCAACTTTCAAATAACTTCAACATAAGCAAAGGTCTTTTTCAACTCGATCCTGTTGTTTTGAATTCCTTCAAAACAAATTTAGATAAAAAGGGTAGGACGTTAAATCTTTGGTAAACTTGTATGCTACTTTATTAACTTTTAATCTTCATTTTATTTTTATATATATCGAAACTTGACTCTAAAAGGCAAAGTGTTAAAACCCGGGCAGATTTCCAGTATAAATTTGTATTTTTATAATTCATTTGATCTTGTGCTAAAATCGATATTTTTCATTACAAATCTGTATGCCTCTTTGTTAATCCTCTAATTTTTAATTTTTAACTTTTATTTTTACTTCTCTGTTTATTGCATATATATAATATATATATATATATATATATATATATATATATATATATGTGTGTGTAGATATATATATATATATTAATATATATATATGTGTGTGTAGATATGTATATATATATATATATATATATATATATATATGTGTGTGTGTGTGTGTAGATATGTATATATATATATATATATATATAATATCTATATGTTTGTGTGTATGTTATTTTTTTTTTTCTTTCTGTAACCTATATATAGGCCGTAACCTTTTATGTACTTCAGTGTTCCTGAGGATGTCATTAGACGAAAGCGCTTGAGCACCTTTTTGTGTTTCCTTTCCTACGTGGTTTTATTCATCATAAATATTTTTCACGTGTTACTTTCGTGAAAAAATTTTCATATATATATATATATATATGTAAAAATGAACAACGAATAATCAATATTCACTTTTACATAAGAAACCAAAATTGCCTAAGCGAGTTTTGGATAAAAAATTTATTTGTAGCTTCCTATTTTTGTTTGTGTCACAACCCTATGATCTACCATTTCTGTGGTTTAGTCGTATCTATTTTCCATTTTTCATTGTTATAGATTTTATTATAATTAATTATGATTGTCTTCCATCTCACCCTCGACCCTAGATTATGCATACACATTGCATGTTACAGGATTGGAACCCGCAGTTGTACTTCTTAGTCATTGATACCCACTCTTTGTCTCTAATTCGTTCATGTAAATCTTCCTAATAATGATTTGTACTATACGTACAAATTCAATAACTATGACGTCACATTTTCCCGTCATTAATTTCCCTTCATTATATCTCTAGTATGCAATGTTTGAAAATTCTTTATCATCATAATAAAAACTGTACACTCTATAGAAGTCATTATTTATATGTTATGTAGTATAAATATAACTATTATTCGACCATATCCCCGCCCCTATACGTCCATATTTTATCTTGACCATTATCCTATATAAATTTTATTAAATATTCATTTTTACTCGTGTCAATCTATGAAATGCAAAACTTCATGCATTCGTTCGAAAACGCAGAAATACGTTCTCGTATTATTTTTGTTTTTATTTTTTATTTTTAAGTGCGTTTACCCCTCACAAGATATTCATAAATGCTTAGGTAAGTGATCGAATTCCGCTCACTACGACAGAATCGAACGCTTCAAAGATAAAAAATCTCCTTTCGCTCTGATTCGAATTTATAACATTATCATGCGTTATGTTATATCATGTGTGTCATGTCTCATGTACTTGTGTTGTACTAATAACCATATATTATAACCATATATAAATATATAAAAACACTGTAAGAATGGTAAACGACGTAATGTATTTCAATGAAACTGTACTTAATGATGTAATGTACTAAATGACGTAGTCAATGTACTTTAATGGAATTGTAGTTAACGATAATAAATGAATTAATTGGTAATTATAATCATAGTTACAGTAGACCAAAATTACAATGTACTCATGTCCGACCCGACATTATGTCGCCATAAGGAATGTAGAATCGACGATACTGTTGTTATTTTTTTTATTATTATTTTTCCGTTGGAATAAATTTTGATGTGCTTTCTACTTTGCCAAATAATTGATGGCCTGTTGTTTTTTAAAATCTCATAATCATTTTTTAGATTTAGCTTAATAATGAATCCTGAGTAACTTTTGCCATGTCATGTTTTGTATACATTCTTTCTTCGTTATAAAAGATGAAGTCATGTCTTGCCTAAGCATTTAATTGTAAATCTTAAACCTTCAATTTTTACTCATATGCATATTTCAGTGTAAAGATGCATAGTTCAATTTCCACTTTTAGTTAACTTGGCAGATCATAACAACATCAGATCTGAAAATACGCAATTTAAGATAAAAATATGGCTTCATCTTCAAATATCTTGTTTATTCGTTTAAACCTTACCACAGCTAAAAGATTTACTTTATTTTCAAATATTGTGCAAAAATAATGCAGCCTCTTCAACATTTAATAATGATGATGTTAATAGAATCGGGGTATATAAACCCCACAAATTTCTTCCATGTTTGTTCTGATTCCAACTACGAGGCTGAGCATTACCTGTAACAGTTTTAGGAGTAAAACACTAAGAAAAAGTCTTTATCTTCTCCTTCGAGCCGTGCTCTCTTCAGAAAACTTAGTCATTAGAATCTCCCGATAAGTTACAAGAAGAATCGGGGAGAAACCTCAAAAAAATTTAATAAGCCTCTCAGAATCCTCCGAGCCACTAAAGAAGAACTCGGAGTAGTATAGAAGAAACTACTGCAAGTAACAGATCCGTTGCTGCCTCCTAACCAGAACCCCCGTCGACTTCGAACCACCCCAGGGCCATAGACGGAGGGGTTAACATATATACACATATATATATATACATACACATATATATATACATATACATATGGGATGAATTTCACAATAAAACACGTGAAATGAATGAATGCTGCAAACCCACAAGGAAAAAGAAAACGATTCCAAGGCCTTTCGTGTATTCAAAGCTACACCTCGTCAGGGAATACATTCCCTGACGAGGTGTAGCTTTGAATACACAAAAGGCCTTGGAATCGTTTTTCTTTTTCCTTGTGGGTTTGCAGCACATATACATATGTATATATACATATACATACACATATGTACATACATACATACATATATGTATATATATATATATATATATATATATATATATATATGTTTATGGAAGTATATGTTAACAACCCGGTGCCGGTGATGGCAACAATACAAAGCAACAAATGAGCAGCGATTTGTTCTTCCTTATGTAATGTACTGCACCTTTGTACGGGGAAATTCTGCTAACAACGGTTTAAACACTATCTTTATCATCCAAAAACGACTACATCCGAGATATTTTTCGTAAACAGATAGAAAGAATAAAGCAAAATTTAGTAAAGAATTTATTCTCTTTATTCTTGATTGAAAGAAAATCCTAAAAGAACTTTTTATCCAAACGTTTGAAGGACAGGACCGGAAATAATTTCATTATGTACTTCCAATCCCAAATTGTTGGACAAATTAATAAAAATAAGTTACAAAAAGAAATGACAGTATTAAACAGCACATTTTGACCAAAGATAATAAGAAAGTGATAGGAAGGAGCTAAAAACCTGAACATATGTCGTCAGTTAGCAGCTGACGAGGAAGCTTCTAACAGTGTATGAAAATAAGAACCCACTCTAATAGACAGAGTTTATTTCCACAACAGTTTCAATGCCCACTGGCATCCTCCTCGGGTGGATACAGAAAAACGAATGAACCAAAACGAGAGTGAAAAACAGTCCAGGGACCGACCGTTAAGAAATTCGCACCTAGGTTAGATCCCGTTCTCCCGACACCGGAAGTGCATTTTCATTAAAGGGACCCACTTATAAGTACATTCGCACAAATTTAAAACTATCATCCTGTTCTAAACATACAGATTCTGTTATTTTTTTACATAATTATTACATTTATTATTACATTGTTGTTTATTATACAGAACTTATAAACCGAAAAACGAATGAAAAAGGCGAGAAGGAAACAATCCAGAGACCATTGAGAAATTCGCACCTATGTTAGATACTGTTCTCCCGACACCGGAAGGGCATTTTATTACAGGGTCCCGCTTATAAGTACATTCGCACAAATTAAAACTATCTACTTGTTCTATACATACACATTCTAATATTTTGACATAATTACTGCATTTATTATTGCATTTACATTTTTTTAACGTTTATTACTATTACCTTTACCCTAATTATTAAATTTATAATATTACCTTTATTATTACATCTGTTGCATTTATATTTATTTCCACATTTATTATTTCCATTATTACATTTACATTTGCGTTTATTATTCCATTTACATTTTACCCCCCCCCCCCCCCCAAAAATCGAACGAACTAAAAGCGAGTAAGGAAACAATCGAGAGACCTTTAAGAAATTCACACTTAGGTTCACACGTTCCCCCGACTCCGTAAGAGATTTTTTGACCAAGAATCTCATTAAAGGGTCTAACTTATAAGTACCTTCGCACAAATTAAAATTATCTACTTTTTCTATACATACAGATTCTATTATTTTTCTTTTGACATAATTATTACATTTATAAAGTACCTTACTTGATTCCCAATCTATAGCATGATTATTTTGGCTGGCGTGATAAAAAATGGCATTATTAGTATTACAACTTCTGAAGGCATATTTGTGTTCTTTAATACGGGTTTCAATATTTCTTCCAGTTTCTCCCACGTATACTAAATCACAACTTTTACAGGGAATGCTGTAGACACAGGCTTGTTCCTGTTTTGCAACGTTATTCCTAACCAATTTACTTTTCACGGTAGACGAATATTTGAACGCCAAAGCAAACTTAAAATCTTTCGTCAACGGTTTTACTCTTTTTAAGACGGCAATGTAAGGCAAACTCACATATTGTTTTTGGTTGACTGAAGGTTGCCGAGGGGCATAAAAATATTTTCTGGCTTTAAAATACGCCTTTCTGATAAACCACTCAGGATATTTGAAATCCTTGAAAATGTTCCAAATCTTTGAATTTTCCGGGTCCAGCAAATGTGGGCTACAAATCCTGAGTGCTCTTAGAAGCATGGAAGAAATAATTGAGCTTTTAACCCCTTCATCATATGAAAAATAATGAATGTACGAATTACAATGGGTAGGTTTTCTATAGACCGTGAAATTGGGCTTTCCGCTTTCGTTAATAACAAAACATCTAGAAAATTTAATTGTTTGTCATTCTCTCATTCATATTTAAATTTAATGGAGGGAACAAGATTATTTAATGACTGAAAGAAAGTGTCAAAGTTGTTCCAGTGGTCAGGCCAAAATGAGAAAATATCATCTACGTAACGAAACCAAATTAGATTCCTGGGACATATTGTTTGCAACAATTCTGACTCATAATATTCCATGTATAATGTACTCAGTATTGGGGATAAAGGGGACCCCATTCCCATACCAAAACGTTGCAAATAAAATTCTTCACCGAAGGAGAAGGCATTATCTTCCTATCGTCCATATGAAAAAACACTAGTGGCTGTGAAGACCAAGAAGCTGCAACTCAAGTTCCTGCAAGTGTGTTTAGTGGAGCAAGTGTGCCCAAAGTCCTTGATACCGTTTACCTTCAGGAAGGACCCTACACCGTTTCCGAATTTTGCCAGGGAAATTTTTGAAGGAACGTATTCCGTGTGTTGAAAGAGAGATTGACCATACGTATTTCAAACTAAGAAATTGTCTACGCGTCCTTAAATCGCATGTGTCGTGTGAACTACTTGTGGCGCTGTTTGAAACTGCAGATTATAAATGCGACGTGGAGACTAGACGCACTGAACGACTTCAGAAAGCTATCCAATTTACGTGATGAAAGTGCTTGGTCAAAGTGTGCGGTGGAAGGTCCCGTTTTAAATTTATCGACATATGTCTTATCCAAATCCGAAAAGGAAGTTCTTAATTTAGGGGCTGTCGTTTGCCCTTAAACACGATAAAAACATTATTTTAGATCTTGTGTCTTCCGTAGTTAATTCCAGGGTGGATATTCCGTGTTTAAATGATTTGATTCTGAGCAAGTTTCTGGAACATTTCAACTCAATGGACTCTATTCCCAAAAGATTCCGGTTAGCTTTAGACAAGCTCAGGAAGAACGAAGCAATATTTGTCACTAAAGCGGACAAAAGTAACACTGGTTATTTTGGACAAGTGTGATTATAAACAAAAACTGAAAGCGTTACTTAGTGATGAATTCACCTACACCAAAGTGAGATCGTCCCCACTAAAGCGTCTTTCTGTCGAATTCAACAAAACCATCAGGAACTTATTAAAAGATGTCCCGGCGATTGATCCTAAAAGATTTTTACAGATTAACCTCAAACTCCCCCACATTTACGGCCTACCCAAAACCCATAAGATTAATATACCACTCCGTCCCATTATTTCACACAGGGGTTCCTTTAGTTACAGGTTATCTAAATCTCTGGCAGATAAATTATCCCCATTAGTTGGTAAATTTTCAGGCTCGCACATCACTAATTCCTGTGACTTTATTAACAAAGTTATGTCCTTAGATTTAAAACGGGGAAGAATGATCAGTTTTGACGTTGAGTCCTTGTTTACGAAAGTTCCCATTGATGATGTAGGCTACTTAGTTTTTTAGATAGAAAATTGCCAACATGTAACGTAGAACTAGGCATGCCCACATCTGTATTTTCAGAACTGATAAAACTCAGTGTCACCAATAATGCCTTCTCCTTCGGTGAAGAATTTTATTTGCAACGTTTTGGTATGGGAATGGGGTTCCCTTTATCCCCAATACTGAGTACATTATACATGGAATATTATGAGTCAGAATTGTTGCAAACAATATGTCCCAGAAATTTAATTTGGTTTCGTTATGTAGATGATATTTTCTCATTTTGGCCTGACCACTGGAACAACTTTGACACTTTCTTTCAGTCATTAAATAATCTTGTTCCATCCATTAAATTTAAATATGAATAGGAGAACGATTTTCTAGCTGTTTTGGTTATTAACGAAAGCGGAAAGCCCAATTTCACGATCTACAGAAAACCTACTCATTGTAATTTGTACATTCATTATTTTTCATATCATGATGAAGGGGTTAAAAGCTCAATTATTTCTTCCATGTTTCTAAGAGCACTCGGGATTTGTAGCCCACATTTGCTGGACCCGGAAAATTCAAAGATTTGGAACATTTTCAAGGATTTCAAATATCCTGAGTGGTTTATCAGAAAGGCGTATTTTAAAGCCAGAAAATATTTTTATGCCCCTCGGGAACCTTCAGTTAACCAAAAACAAAATGAGTTTGCCTTACATTGCCGTCTTAGAAAGAGTAAAACCGTTGACGAAAGATTTTAAGTTTGCTTTGGCGTTCAAATATTCGTCTACCGTGAAAAGTAAATTGGTTAGGAATAACGTTGCAAAACATGAACAAGCCTGTGTCTACAGCATTCCCTGTAAAAGTTGTGATTTAATATACATGGGAGAAACTGGAAGAAATATTGAAACTCGTATTAAAGAACACAAATATGCCTTCAGAAGTTGTAATAGTAATAATACCATTTTTTTATCACGCCAGCCAAAATAATCATTAATCATGCTATAGATTGGGAATCAAGTAAGGTACTTTATAAATGTAATAATTATGTCATAAGAAAAATAATAGAATCTGTATGTATAGAAAAAGTAGATAATTTCAATTTGTGCGAAGGTACTTATAGGTTAGACCAGTGGTTCCCAAACTTTTTTGGCCTGTGGCTCCCTTGTCAAAATATGACAACCTCCGTGGCCCAACCAATATTTTTTTTTAAATATTATGAGTAAGGAATAATAATATAATTGAATTAGTTGTGGAAATAATCGAATTTATGTATATCTGTAACTATAAGTTTACTCCATGGCCCCCCACAAAATCCGTCATGGCCCCCAGTTTGGGTACCACTGAGTTAGACCCTTTAATGAGATTCTTGGTCAAAAAATCTCTTACAGAGTCGGGGGAACGTGTTCTAACCTAAGTGTGAATTTCTTAAAGGTCTCTGGATTGTTTCCTTACTCGCTTTTAGTTCATTCGATTTTTTTTTGAGGGGGGGGGGGGTAAAATGTAAATGGAATAATAAACGTAAATGTAATAATGGAAGTAATAAATGTGGAAATAAATATAAATGCAACAGATGTAATAATAAAGGTAATGTTATAAATTTAATAATTAGGGTGAAGGTAATAATAATAAACGTTAAAAAAATGTAAATGCAATAATAAATGCAGTAATTATGTCAAAATATTAGAATCTGTATGTATAGAACAAGTAGATAGTTTTAATTTGTGCGAATGTACTTATAAGCGGGACCCTGTAATAAAATGCCCTTCCGGTGTCGGGAGAACGGTATCTAACCTAGGTGCGAATTTCTCAATGGTCTCTGGATTGTTTCCTTCTCGCCTTTTTCATTCGTTTTTCGGTTTATAAGTTTTGTATAATAAACAACAATATAATAACCAATGTAATAATAAATAATAATGCAATATTAAATGTAATAAATTTAATAATAAATGTAATAATTATGTAAAAAAATAATAGAACCTGTATGTTTAGAACAGGAAGATAGTTTTAAATTTGTGCGAATGTACTTATAAGCGGGTCCCTTTAATGAAAATGCCCTTTCGGTGTCGGGAGAACTGGATCTAACCTAGGTGCGAATTTCTTAACGGTCGGTCCCTAGACTGTTTTTCCCTCTTGTTTTGGTTCATTCGTTTTTCTGTATCCACCCGAGGAGGATGCCAGTGGGCATCGAAACTGTTGTGGGAATAAACTGTCTATTAGAGTGGGTTTTTATTTTCATATTTTGACCTTCACGTAGAAAAAATAAGATTTTTGCACTTCTAACAGTGGCTGTATCTTCCAGTGCGGGACACGTCAAAGCGAAGAATAGGCGACGTCAAACAGAAATATCAACGCGCTGGTGGCCAAACTTCCTCAAATCTCCGTGCAACGGGCTGTCTAAGGTTGGCCAGACTGGCAGTCGACGGCCTGTTGCGTGGCACGGTCAGAGAGTGCCGATCGGCTCCCGGGGCCGGACCTATACCAGCGTGCTATTTTTTTCATTTACGGGGAGCAATTGCGTGCACTCCGGACTACTCTTACTCTCCTGCGACATTAAGACTAATCCAAGCCCCACTATAATTTACACGTCACCATACACAAAGACAGACACAATAGGACCATGAGGCACATACAGGAGCATAATATTAACATATTACAGTACAACGTAGATGGCCTCACAAACAAAATCATGCAGCTTAGGGAATTCGTACACGAACAAAACATTCACATAGCATTTATACAAGAAACAAAACTAAAAAACTAAAACACACACACAAAACACCCACCATCCCTGACTTCACGGCGATCCGTCAAGATCGTATTGGGGGTTACGGAGGTGGGCTCATCACATAAATACGTAAAAGCATTAGCTACACTGATGCCACCCGAAACATTACAAACACAATCCAAGCAGATAACACGATAGAAATAATGGCAGTTAACATTAAAACCCGCGCAAAACACACCACCACACTCATCAACATTTACATCCCACCAGATAGTTCACCTCATGTGCCAGCCAATTACAATCCACAGTTATACAATCTGGCCTCTCACTAATGTCATCTTAGGAGGCGACTTCAACGCTCAAGACACTAGTTGGTACCTGCACAACCAAAGCAACACCAGAGGCGCCAACATAGCCACACAACTAAACAGCCTCTTCACTCTTAACAATACAGAAGAACATACACACATACCACATCAAGCAGGATACTCAAACTCCTCTCCAGACATAACGTTCTGTTCCCCCTCACTAGCAACACATACACACCGGAGAACAGAAAAAACTGTCATCAGACCACCTGCCCATCATCATTACAACACGTTCTACACTCTGCCTCTGCCCCAACAGCCTTAAGCTCATTTACAGAAATTACAAGAAAGCTGATTGGTCAGTTCAAAATACAGACTGAGGAACAATTCACCACATTAAACAGGACACCCATCATAAAAAATCAATACAACACAAGACATTTAACCAGATCATCAATAATGCAAACAAATACATACCCAAGGGCAACATTAGAAGGGATTTGTGCTGAGGAAAATGTACCCTTCGTGAAGCTGTGGTCAGAATTTAGTGATCCTAGCCTTTTTATAAAAGATGGGGTGCATTTCAATGAAATAGGGAATGCTAGGCTAGGTAGGTTAATCGATGAGAACGTTCGAAAGCTGTATAGGTCGAAGCCTTCTTTAAACGTTGTGGGTCCGGGGAACGCGGGCCCGACGTGAAAAATAGTTTAAAACGCCGGCACGTGGTAAAAAATAATTTAAACGTCTTTTATTGTAACGCGCGTAGTATTAGAAATAAATTGAACGAATTTAAGGCGATAATTTATTCTGGGAACTACGATATAGTTGCTATCACCGAAACGTGGTTAAATACCGTGACTCGGGACTTGTTGGGGGAACTTGATATAGCGGGTTTTAAAATTTTTACTAATGATAGGTTACATAGGATTGGTGACAGCGTTTTGCTGTACATTCGTAATTCCCTTACGGCTATCGAGGTTAAGATAGATTTTCCGGCAGCACTTAATGCGATATGCGTTGAAGTTACGGCGCGTAGTATTAGTTTTAATTTTGTTGTTGTTTATAGACCTCCCGTTCAACCCTTCGATACCGATACTAGATTTTACTCACTTCTTGGTAACTTTATTAATAATCGGAATAGTATAATTGTCGGAGACTTTAACTGCCCTAATGTTAATTACGATATTTTTACTGGTAATGAGGAGGGTTTGAGACTGGTTGAGTTCATGGAAGATAATTTTTACGACAAATGGTTACTGAACCAACGCGCGGCGACAATATCTTTGACGAGGTGATGACGAACGACGATAATATAGTTGAAGGTTTAGAAGTAGGTGAGCGTTTGAAATGTACCGATCATCAAATTATTAGGTTTGAGCTATTGATAGAAAACAGTAAGGATAGTAACGTAACAGAAGTCCCCGATTTTCGTAAGGCTAATTTTGATAGTTTTGCGGACTGGATGGAGTAGTGGACTGGGATAATTTATTTATGGGTAATGACGCAAATTTTCATTGGGAGGCGTTTAAAGAAAGTTTTATGAATATCGAAAGGGCCCAAGCGCGTTAGAAATCATTGTAGGCCCAAGTGGTGGACTTGGGAAATAGGCGAGTTCATAAACGAGCGTAACAAAGCGTATAGACTTAATAAGCGTAATGACACAGTAGCTAACTTTAATATATATATCGAGCTTAGACGTCAGATTAAAAGATTTGTTAGGAATGCTGAGTGTAATTTAGAGATACTTATAGCTGCGGATAGTAAACATAATCCAAAAAAGTTTTTTGACTACGTCAATAATCGTAAGCCGATAAAAGATAACATAGGCCCTCTAGTGGACGCTAACGGCGCTTTGGCTTCCGACGCTCAGGCGATGGCGGGTATTTTCAACAACTTTTTTGAGACTGTTTTTACCGTAGAAAATGCAAATAATGTCCCGCCGTGGACGATATCGTTCCATTTAGTAGCGAGACTATTTTGAATGAAATAACTGCTTACGAGGGTGAGAATGCGCATTATATCGATAAGCTAAAAGTTAGCAAGACTCCAGGCCCTGACGCGCTTTACCCTAGACATTTGAAAGATTTGAAAGACGTTATAGTAGGCCCCTTAACAAAATTTTGTAATAAGTCATTGGAAGCGGGGATTATTCCTGAAGACTTCAAATTAGATAACGTTACGCCCATTTTTAAAAAAGGCGACCGCACAGTAGCTAGCAATTATAGACCTATTAGCTTAACGTCAATTGTCCGTAAACTTTAGGAATCCGTAGTTAGGGATCGTATCATCGATCACTTAGAAAGTAGAGATTTGATTAATAGTAGTCAGCATGGGATTCGGCGCCATAGATCTTGTTTAACTAATTTGTTAGAATTTTATAACGAAATAGTGCGCGAATACGATAGGCATAGAGCGGCTAACGTTATTTATTTAGACTTTAAAAGAGCGTTCGATACAGTTCCGCATAGAAGATTAATTGCGAAGGTTAAAGCGTACGGTATACGCGGTCAGGTCGCTAACTGGTTAGAGGAATGGCTTCGTGCTCGGAAACAGAGGGTCGTTGTTAATGGTAGTGAATCGGGGTAGTTGGATGTAGGTAACGGTGTCCCACAGGGTTCAGTGTTAGGCCCATTGCTATTCGTAATCTACATTAACGATATAGATGTAGGTTTGACCAGTAACATGTCAAAATTCGTGGACGATACTAAAATAGGCGGTAAGGTTGTTAACGAGGACGATAGAAATAAGCTCCAAGACGATGTAAATAGGATTATGGAGTGAAAGGATAAGTGGCAGATGCAATTTAACGTAGACATATGTAAAGTTTTGCATATAAGTTCTCGTAACAATAATTACACGTACACCATGGATAATACAGTTAACGAGCGTTGACGAGGAAGTAGGTTTAGGCGTACGCGTATCTAAGGATTTAAAAGTTAGGAACCAGTGCCTGGAGTCTTGCGCAAAAGCTAATAGGATGTTAGGCTTCATAGCACGTAATTTCGAATTTAAATCGAAGAATATTATATTGCCCCTTTACAAGTCCCTAGTCAGGCGTCGCGCTACGAAACTAATTCAGTCACTGCGCAACAAGTCTTACGAAGATACGATTAAAGAGTTAGATTTGCATTCACTCGAAACTAGGAGATTAAGGGGGGGGGGAGCTTATTAAGTTTTTTAAAATCGTTAATAAAATTGATAACGTAAATTTGGACAAATTGTTCACTTTCGATAACAGCAATACTCGCAATAACGGATTTAAGTTGCGTGGCAGACATTTCGTTACGAACATCGCTAAAAGTTTTTACGTTTAAAGTAATTGATAAATGGAATAATCTTCCCGCACCCGTCGTGAACTCTACCTGCGTTAATATGTTTAAAAACCGTTTAGATAGGTATTTTAAAAATATTAACGTTGTTTAAAATAATAAAACAATTAGCAATAGGAGCTCTGGGGGGGGGGGGGGGTCGAGGATGAGTCTGTTGACGATTAATACCAACTTGTGATGCCAGCAATAAAAAAAAAAATTAGACTAACACGAACGTAGATGTAGCTTGTAGCGTAAACTAACCCACTTTCTGTTATGCTCTTCCTACTTTTTTTTCCTTATTCTTCTCTCTCTTGCATGTCTGTAGTTTGCATGGTATGACGGTGTTTGAGTTAAGACTGTGTTTGCATGGTTTGTAGGTTCTTATTTTACTTTTCATCTTTCATCCCTCTCCTATCCTCTTCGACTATATTTTCCGACTTGTCGGCAGTGGCCGGCGGATGATGATGGTGAGTCTTTCTCTCTCTTTTTCTGAATGAATGTTAACCCACGAATGATAGGTTTTGCTACTTACTTAACCCTTATTCTCCTCTTTCAACCCCCTCCTCTTTCCTTTCTCTTGGGCTAACCTTAGAGTGGATCTTAGGGTCTTTGTTAGCCTTAGCTTCTGTAGATCTGCAGATCTGAACTTTAGGAAATACAACAAAAATTACACTACAGAAATAGCCCACCTCATAAGGCAACGTAACAAGTTAACAACCTCAAACATAACACACAAACACCACACACAGAAGCCATAAAACAGCAGATACAACCGCTCAACACAGAAATAAACAACAAACAAAGAAAAACAAACATACATTTAGGGAATTCATAACAACACTAAACCACTCCACGCAGACAGACAAACAGCCAGACACAAGAAAACCTACAGACTCGACACGAATTTATAGAAAATACCGAAGACATGGCTGTAGATTCGGAGACTCAGGATGCAGATTATGATGCCGATTTAGAATTGACTGAGAATATTCAGGACAGGCACTTCTACAAAAACCTATCATTAACAGCAGATCGTTATCGTGTAAGTTGTAGAACTGCAGCTGCAATAGTCAATGCAGCTTTAAAAGATATGGGGATCCTTAACCACACCAACATGCTTGACAAAGAAATTAGAAAGAGAAAGAAATCGCATGGGTGAAACAAATACTTTTAGGTCCAAATCCGAAAATCTGAAGATGGAGTGCCTTCGATTTGATGGAAGGAAAGATAACACATTAACTAAAAGTGGAAAGATAAAAGAAGAACACTATGTTATTGTGAAAGAACCTGGAAGCATCTATGTAGACCATGTCACACCAGATAATGGAACTGCTCGCTGCATAGCAAGAGAGTTGATAACTATTATTACAGACTCAAACAGCACAGATACTATCAAAGCTTTACTGTGTGATGGCATTCCTGTAAATACAGAAAAAATTGGTGGAGCCATAAAACTTCTTGAAATTCATCTTAACAGACCAGTGCAGTGGTTGGTGTGCCTCTTGCATTTGAATAAGCTGCCTTTTATCCACGTCTACAAAGCCATTGATGGTAAAACAACAGGTCCAAATATTTTTGTGGGTTCAATTGGGAATAAACTGAAAACAAATTTAACAAAATTGGAGGTAGTCAAATATTCTCGAGTAAAGGGAAACATTAAAGAAATTCCAGCAAATGTTGCGAAGGAGCTAAGCAGTGATCAAAGATATCTCTATGATATGTCCACTCGATCCCCAGGTACCCTTCACCATGCTCGCTGGCTAACTCTAGCCAACAGGGTCCTTCGATTATATATCTCAACATCCCAACACCAACTTCCGATAAAAACCTTCAAGATATAGTCAAGATTATTATGCAGTTCTATGCTCCAGGGTGGTTTTGGATAAAATCTCATCCTAATGCAACTGATGGTGCATTTAACTTTTGGCATTTAATGTGTTTGCTTCGAAATTTAGATGAACAACATAGATCAATCATAGAGCCAGTATTAAAGAATAACGCCTACTTTGCCCACCCAGAAAATATACTCGTATCAATGGTAACTGACAAAAGACTAGAAATTAGGGAGCAAGCTATTCAGAAAATCATCCTTTCAAGAAAAGGATTTTCAGGTACCAGAAACTTTGAGTTGCCTCGAACCCTCAATTTCCAATCTACTGACTACACCGAGATGACCGATTGGCAGAGAGAGATCATTACTCCTCTACCGCTGCTAAACAAATTTAGCGACGATGAGCTACTACAAGCTCGATGTAAACCATTGGAGATAGCTTCTTTTCCATGCCACAGTCAAAGTGTGGAAAGGGCAGTGAACCTAGTAACAAAGGCATGTCAGGAAAGAATAAGATATGACAACCGCCAAAAGTTTATCTTAAACTCATTAGAATCAAGGCGAAAACTGCCCAAGTTTGAATGGAAGGCCCAATGGAATGAGTAAGAAACATTATAAAATAAAATTTCCTAATGATATTGAAAATTTCTTCCCTTTTGATGTGATAAGGAACACTGAAAAGGTGAATTGAATTTTAGCACATTTATTATGCCTCTAATTTTTTCTTCTGAATATATTGTTGTACTTAATTAATTTTCCTAATACTGTACATTATTAAATAAAATATTATATGTTAATAAAGATTTATGTCATAAAAAAAAAATGAATGTAGAGTAAGTCTCGTATAAATGGAATATTCTTCAATATAGGTCAAAAAGTGAAAAATTGTGCCAGGAGTAGGACGCTTTAAACAGCGAAAATAATTAATGAGGGGGGTTCCTGTGTTCCATTTAAACCCCTCACAATATGTACATTTTCAATAAAAAATTTCGACCCGGCCTAATTTACACATCACATCAAGCGATTTGGTGTCATTTATTCGAAAACAATTGTTCGAAAGCAATTGTTCGAAAGCAATTGTTCGAATAACAATTATTTGAAGTAACAATTATTCGACATAACAAATGTTCGAAAGAAAAGTTGTCTGAGAAACAAAAAAAGTAATGAGCTTCAAAATCTTCATTCAATAAAATATAAATACAAGCAGAAACGTTACTTAAAAGTGATTTTATTTATTTAATAAATCAAATAGAATATTTAGTTCTATTTTAAAACATTAAAGTTTGTTTAAAGAAGGATAAAAAATATTTTGGTAAGAAATAGAAAAATCAATGCTTATTGAACTACACTCTCAAATTATGCGCGACTGCACGTAAATAGTCCATCATATTTGCGTACTCTCCATAGGAATTAACTAATTTCTTCAAACGTTCTGCACTGTCGCGATACTTTTTTGTACTTTTGTTACATTCTATACCATTTAATGCTTTTTCAATATTAATTTAATTTAAATCTTGTTCCCTTTTTAACTGCCAGAAATTTCCAAATAGTTGGATGATGTGATGAAACTTGTAAAAAAGATCGATGCCATCTTTCAATAGCATTATTGGTTTTTGGTAAGTCTCGTTTGACTCTTTCATAGCAGGACCACATCTCAATTTGAAATTTAGGCGGTCGGCGCCTATTGCGTCTATCAGGACGTCCAATCCACGCGTCTTCGTAGTAGTCAAGAACAGAAAGAGCTTCAGATGGATACACATCTTCATCAATTAGTACGTTAAATGCGTCAATCACCTTGTCAGCTGGTACAAAGGCGAGAGCTGACAGCGTGCGGATGCTTAATGCAAATTGTCCATCGGTGTCGTACCTCATTTTTAGTCCGAATGTACAAACTTTTCTATATAAGCATTGCCCAAAGTGAAAAAAACAGCCATAGTAATTAACTGAATTAATTTCTACTTTGATCGCATTTATCATAGCGGTGTTGGTTTACGTCGTCGTCGTCGGCCTAGGCAAGCTACGGCTTGGGACCGTAGCGCATCTATCCGGTATAGGTTAACCTGGATGATGTAGCCATAAGCACTGCCGCTAGTTAAGTGCCAACCAGTGATTATCTCACTAGCCGTATTGAGTCCGTTAGGCGAAACTGCGACAGTACCAAAGGTGGAAAATATAACCCTTGGTTTTCTATTGTTTATTTGTAAAATGGACATGGTATTAGATTAAAATAAATATTTGAATATAAATAATTAACTGACAATTGTGATATATAATTAATTATGTTTACATACAATAAAATAATATAGTATACATAAAATTAGTATTAATGTGGTTCACAATTGAATTATAATGGGGTAACTAATTTAAAATGAATTTATACTATTCCGAAATTCAAGACGGTAAAATTAACATTTAACTTGAAACTAAAATAAGAGTATTCACTACACACTCCCCCACCAGAGAGGAAGTTCAAAGAGTTCCGAACGACACAGATTTCCGCTGGACCTTTTTGGTAGCTACATGTACCTCGCTTAAGGTTGATTCCAAAAACCCAGGCTTAAGACGATCGATAGAAACCTTGTCGACCTTGGAACCGCGCTGGATGAGAAATGATTTGCGCGTACGTCGGAGAACTTCATAGGGCCCGTCATATGGACATTGGAGAGGCCGTTTTGGGACAGGTACACGAACGAAAACGTGGGTACAAGATTGGAGGGCTGGGGAAACAAAGATGTTCTGTTGGTTAGTCAATCGAGGGGGAACAGGCTGAAGGGACTGCATGTGAGAGGAAAGTGTTTGAGCGAATTCCGTAGGATCGCATGACTTATCCCCTGCAGTGAAGTAGCCACCTGGTAGCCGCAGTGTTGTTCCATAGACTAGTTCAGCCGCTGTAGTCTTCAGATCACTCTTAAATGCAGAGCGAATACCAAGCAACACGAGTGGAAGCTTATCCATCCAATGGGAGTCTTCGTGACACATAAGGGATGACTTCAGCTGGCGATGGAAGCGTTCGACGAGGCCGTTAGCTTGCGGATGATACGCACAGGTATGCGCATGTACTGTACCCAACAAGCTGGTAAACTTCTTCCAAAGCGAAGACTCAAATTGGCGACCTTGGTCAGTGATGACTTTTGTCGGCAATCCAAATCTTGATACCCATCCATGAAGAAAGGCTCTTGCAACAGTGTCCGCTTGGATATCAGGAAGTGGGATGGCTTCAGGCCATCTGGAAAAGCGGTCGAGACAGGTGAGCAGATAACGTTGGCCTTGAATCACTGGAAGAGGGCCAACAATGTCTACATGAATTACCTCAAATCGCTGGGATGGGGGCGGAAATGCGTCAAAGGGGGACCTGGTGTGCCTTTTGACTTTGGCACGCTGGCAGGCAAGGCACGTTTTGGTCCAATGTTTGACATCCTTCCGCATCGAGGGCCAAACAAAGCGAGAGGTAACCAGGTGTTGCGAAGCACGGATACCAGGATGGGAGGGCTTATGAAGATCCGTGAAGACTGCTTGTCTGTGACATGGAGGGACATAAGGGCGAATAGCAGCTGTTGATACGTCGCAATAGAGGGGCACAGACAATCCTGGCATACTCATTTTCTTGAGGGAAAGTGAGTGAGTGGAGTCTTCTCTGAGCAGGTCTTGTAGTTCCGTATCCTTATCTTGATCCTGTGCAATAGCATTCCACAGTGTAGAGCTGAAGGTAACAGAAGTAATCTCTATTCTTGAAAGTGCATCCGCTGGAGTGTTCAAGACACCTTTGATGTGGCGGATATCTGTGGTAAATTGCGAGATATAATCGAGTTGCCTGATGACTCTGGGAGAGTGGTTACAGCTGTTTTTATTGAAGACAGTGACCAAAGGTTTGTGGTCGGTAAAAACACAAAACTCTCGGCCTTCAAGGAAATGTTGAAAATGCTTCACGTTTAAGTAAATAGCAAGAAGTTCACGTCCGAAAGCACTATAACGCGTTTGGGCTGGCTGCAGCTTTTCGAGTAAAACGCGATGGGTGCTTGTTGACCGTTAATGGTTTGTTCCAACACTCCACCGATCGCAACATCTGATGCATCGACCGTCAGAGTTAGGGGGGCATCACTGATAGGAAATGACAGAGACAATGCACTATTGATAGCATTTTTGGCATTGTCGAACGCCTGTAAACTATCGCTACACCATACCAATTTCGTTATCTTGCGTTTGTGTGTGATCATAGCGTGTAGAGGAGCAAGAACACTGGCACAGTTTTTAATGAACTTGTGGTAATAATTTACCAAACCTAGAAACCGACGTAACTCACGCTGATTATTTGGCATAGGGTAATTTTTTATCACTTCACACTTGTCCTGAAGGGGGTAATTCCGTGCTGCGAAATCGTGTGACCAAGAAATTCCAAGGTTGGCTGTGCAAACACACACTTAGATGCATTAATAGTAACACCGTATTGTTCTAAGCGTTGAAAGAGGAGTGAAAGATGTTCCTTATGTTCCTCTTCCGTTGAACTGGCCACAAGCAAATCATCGATGTAGGCATAAACAAAGTCTAAGCCTCTGGTGACCTCATCTATAAACCTCTGAAAGGTTTGCGCAGCATTCCGTAGCCCAAACGGCATCTTCACAAATTCGAATAACCCAAATGGTGTACAAACTGCAGTCTTGGGAATATCCGAAGGCTCTACGGGAATGTGGTGGAAAGCCTTAACGAGATCTATTTTACTGAAGATAGATTTGCCGTGGAGAAGAGAAGTAAAGTCTTGGACATTTGGTACCGGATATCGGTCCGGGATGGTTGTCGAATTCAAAAACCGGTAATCCCCACATGGTCTCCAGTCTCCTGACTTCTTCTGGACCAGGTGTAGGGAGAGGACCAACTGCTTTTGGAAGGTCTTATTATCCCAAGCTCTATCATAAGCTGGAATTCCGATTTGGCAGCTTTCAGTTTGTCCGGGCAAGACGACTGGGTTTTGCAAACACAGGGGGACCTTTTGTTGTAATGTGATGGGTAATGGTGTGCTTAATGGTATCACCCATCTGCATAGGTTGAAGAATTCCTGGATATCGTTGGAAAAGGCACTGGTACATGGAATTAGGGGAACGAGGGAAAGTGCAGAGTTCGAGGCGTCCGGAAGGGCAACCTGTTTGGCAAGAACAGAAAGCAGTGTGGCCTGGTCGCATAAGCGTCGCTTGTCAAGATCCACCAGGAGTTTGAAATGCTGGAGGAAGTCAGCGCCGATTATGGGATGCTGCACTTGAGCACAGATGAAAATCCACTTGAAGGATCGGTGAAGGCCCAAGTTTAGTTCACGCGACTGAGTACCGTACGTGGGTATGCGTGAACCGTTAGCAGCGTATAGAGGCGGAGATTCCGAGTGCGTATGACCAGATTTTTGAGGGAATACACTGACTGACGCTCCGGTATCGACCAAGAAATTGACACCAGAGTTCCTGTCCTTTATGAATAACAGGTTGGCAGTGCGAGTACTAGACGCCATTAGGACTCGCTGCTGGGGTTTCCCGACGAAAAATTGCAAGGGGAGATGCACTTCCTAGCCTTCTTTCCAAATTTCGAGTGGTAGAAGCAGATCTTCCCGGAACTCGAACGATGCCTCTTCGTAAATCTTGACAGAGAATGGCTTCTTTGCCGTTGATTTTGTAGCAGAGAACAAACGTGGTTGAGTTGTTGACTTAACTCTTCCACTTTCAACTCCAGTTCCGATTGTGTGTTCACGTTGTTGACCGGAGCTGTGTCAATCTCCACTACTTTGTCGGCAGTTTCTGCTAGTTTATCAACTGGAGTAGCAGGATCCATAGTGGCCAAGACACGCTGAGCTGATGGAGGAAGTTTCTGCAAGAACAACTGTCTAAAGATGTCCTTATCGAAGGTTTGTGCGCGTTCGCCTAGAGCGCACTGCATAGCCCTCAGCATTTGAGTGGGCTTACGGTCTCCAAGTTCTTCTTTTGAGATTAACTGATGTAGTTTCTCACGCTCGGAGACAGTGGTGCGGCACAGGATGGCAGACTTCAGATCGTTGTATGGGTCCTCACTCGTGGAAGTAGACACGATGACGTCACGGACTTCAGAGATGATGCTCGCTGGTAGAGAGGACAAAACATGATCGTATTTCGTCCTGCTAGCGGTGATCCTTCCCAAGTTGAATTGTGATTCCACTTGGTGGAACCAAATAAATGGATCACCCGGCCAGAAAACGGGGAGCTTTACGCTCAAGTGGGAGATGGCACCAGCGTCGTCAGGCATCTTCTCCTATGCTTGCTGACGTACAAGCAAGACGACAAGTTACCAACGAAGGAGTGGAGGTTGAGACGAGCGCAGGCACAGAGCGCACGGGCAGGGGTGAGGGGCAGAGGGCACGAGCGACATTACAGTCTGATCCTAGTCGCTCGGGTGAAGGGGGTGATGGGCACGAACGACGTTACAGTCTGGTCCTAGTCGCTCGGGTGAAGGGGGTGATGGGCACGAACGACGTTACAGTCTAATCCTAGTCGTTCGGGTAAAAGGGGGGAATCCAACTCCGGAGTCACCATTGTTGGTTACGTCGTCGTCGTCGGCCTAGGCAAGCTACGGCTTGGGACCGTAGCGCATCTATCCGGTATAGGTTAACCTGGATGATGTAGCCATAAGCACTGCCGCTAGTTAAGTGCCAACCAGTGATTATCTCACTAGCCGTATTGAGTCCGTTAGGCGAAACTGCGACAGTACCAAAGGTGGAAAATATAACCCTTGGTTTTCTATTGTTTATTTGTAAAATGGACATGGTATTAGATTAAAATAAATATTTGAATATAAATAATTAACTGACAATTGTGATATATAATTAATTATGTTTACATACAATAAAATAATATAGTATACATAAAATTAGTATTAATGTGGTTCACAATTGAATTATAATGGGGTAACTAATTTAAAATGAATTTATACTATTCCGAAATTCAAGACGGTAAAATTAACATTTAACTTGAAACTAAAATAAGAGTATTCACTACAGCGGGTTCAAAATCACTGTTCACGGAATCAATATTTAAACTTGGTGCAATGGTTTTTACGTTTGAGAAATTTTAAATAAGTTTGTTCTTTTTTATTGGGTAACAAAGCACAAATCAAAGGAATGGAAAAGCCATTTTTAACACCATGAATGGTATACAACTGTTCAAATATGTTTGGAACAGTTTTGAAAGTACCATCCATATACAAATTTCGGCATGTAGCGAGTAAACAAATTTTTCTGTGTTGAAAAAAAATCAACATTCTGTCACCGGTTTGCCCTGAGTCAAACATAAAAACATCACCACCTTTATCAGTTTTAGTCTGTTCTTCTGCAAAGATTATGTTTCTTCTATGATTAGGTATAACTAACCCAACGTTTTCCTTTTCACGCAACCTACGAATAGTTCTTTTAATGCTATTTGTTGAGGGCAATGCTCGTGCTGCAGTATCAGTTATTTCAGAAGCTGCATTAGAAATTATATAATGTGGAGAATCACGTGTACTTTTCGCGTCATTCTTAATTTTCTCTAAAAGTTTACGGACTTCAACACTTGCGGGGTCACCTGCGTGATTATGCTCACATGAAACTTTGGTTACTTCGTCATCAATTGTTATGGCATGGCTTTTATAGTACTTTGCAAAATGCTGGCATTTCCAGTAAACTTTTGTTGCCACTTGCTTGTCTTTTATGTATAAAAATCCATTTACTAAGAGCATTGGTTTGCCTTTCTCACTTGGCACAAATTCAGCCATTCTATGGAGGGTGCTTGACGTGCTCTCTCTTTAAAGATTGAAGTTAAACTGTATTATTCTTATTTTGGACGTTAGTACGAATTGGTAACCGCACCAATTTTGTGGTTGGTTGCCATTCGACAACTTTCCTTTCGAACATTTGTTATGTCGAATAACTGGTACTTCGAATAATTGTTATTCGAACAATTGTTTTCGAAAAATAGTCCGCAGACGAAATCAAGCAGGACACTCAAACTCCTCCCCAGACATAACGTTCTGTTCCCCCTCACTAGCAACATATACACACTGGAGAACAGAAAAACAACTGTCATCAGACCACCTGCGCATCATCATTACAACACATTCTACACTCTGCCCAAACAGCCTTAGGCACACTGACAGAAATTACAAGAAAGCTGATTTGGAACAGTTCAAAATACAGACTGAGGAACAATTCACCACATTAAACAGCACACCCGTCACAAACATCAATACAACACTCAAGACATTTAATCAGATCATCAATAATGCAAACAAATACATACCCAAAGTCAACATCAGGAAATACAACCCAAATTACACTCGAGAAATAGCCCACCTCATAAAGCAACGTAACAACCTCAAATATAACACACAAACACCACACATAGAAGCCATAAAACAGCAGATACAACAGCTCAACACAGAAATAAACAACAAACTTAAAGAAAACAAACAAACATTTAGGGAATTCATAACAACACTAAACCACTCCACAGATACATCCAGGCTATACAAGAATATAAACAGCATTATCCACTCTAACAGCGGCATTCACACCTCACACACGGCTATCTGTCGCAGCCAAAATAATATCCCAACATATACACAGCAAGCTAACATTCTAGTTAATCACTACGCAAAGATAAGTCACTTAAACAGAGACAACAACCAGAAACAAGCAGACAGACAAACAGCCAGACACAAGAAAACCTACAGACTCGACACAACCATTACACCCTTCAATACAGACCAGACCACCAAAATCATCAAAAACATTAAGAATTCGAAGGCTACTGGACCAAGCAACATATCTAACATACACCTTAAACACTTGGACCCACAGGGAATACTGGCTCTCGCAAACATCAGCACATATTCATACCAACACTGTATTATCCCTGACATATGGAAACAAGGTAAAATTATTACACTACTCAAACCAAACAAAAATCCAACATAACCAGCTTTCTGTAGATCCATTGCTCACATTCCAAAGTAACAGAAAAACTAATCTTACAGTACAAATCACCAACCCACACATACCACTATCGCCTACTCAACATGGATTCAGACCTCACCACTCAACCATGACATTACTCACTAACCTCACACAGCACATCATGGATGGCATCAACTCTAGACGACCAGCTCAACGTACACTATTAGCAACAATAGACATTGGTAAAGCATTTGATGCTATCCCACGCTTCCTTCTCATAAACAAAATACTCAACACAAACATGCACAATAACACCAAAATGTGGCTGAGCAACTATCTTTCAGGAAGATACACGTCATATTTAATGGTGTCATCCAAAAACAAACTTTTCCCGAACGGGGTCCCTCAAGGCTCTGTTCTCTCACCAACACTTCAACTTATACATGCATGACATTCCAACACCCATAGATAAGAAGCTTACCTTATCATTATATGCAGAGGACATCACTCTAACATCCACCCACAACATCAACACCGCTAAAAATAACCTACAAACATACATAAACAGTATACAAGACTGGCTCACACACAATAGACTCAAAGTAGCGCCCACAAAATCAACCATCACCTTGCTAACAAGCAACACAAAAGAACACCAGATAACCACAGATTACACTAAGCAACACCAACATTCCACACACTCACAGGACCAAAATACTTGGCGTCACATACAACACATCATTATCTTTTGCAAACCACATTCAGGACATTAAAAACAAATGTACGTCAAGACTTAACACGCTTAGGGTACTAACAGGCACAAACTTTGGACACCAGCAGCAAACATCACTCTCATACAAACAATATATTCGCTCAGTTATGGACTATGTTAGCCCATGCTGGGCACCCATTATCTCAAACACACACATAAACACCTGACAGACAATACAAAACAACGCACTTCGTATCATTACAGGATGTACTCAAACAACACCAATAGAACACCCGCACACAGAAACAAAAATACTGAAAGTTAGGGAACATAATTCATGGCAGCAGCGACAACTAACCCACAACACCCTTGCCACTACATGTACAATCATGCACCAACACCTCGCACCATTAAGGTAACACCAGATAGACATTAGTAGTATAACCACAAATTGCCAGTCAATGCAATTGCATAATGTTGCAATAGTGCCACCCCACCCCCTTTGTTGCAAAAGAACAAAAGTCCTCTGGGGGAGGAGGTGGGACGGCCTCACCCCCCAAAGGGGCATACCGAGAGAGAGAGAGAGAGAGAGAGAGAGAGAGAGAGAGAGAGAGAGACACATATGAGGTCTTCAGCCGCGCCGCCGGTCTCTTATAGGACCCTAATCAGCCAGTTGGCTTAGAAGGCTGAGTTGCCAGATTCGTTATTTATTAAATTATTCCATATATTAATCAGCCAGTTGCCTTAGAAGGCTGAGTTGCCAGATTGTGCTATGCATTTAATTTATTCCATATATTAATCAGCCAGTGGGCTTAGAATGCTGAGTTGCCAGATTGCGCTATGCATTTAATTTATTCCATATATTAATCAGCCAGTAGGCTTAGAAGGCTGAGTTGCAAGATAGCATTAATTATTTAATTATTCCTTATATTCTTCTGTCATCCGGCTTAGAAAGTTGAGCTGACAGCTTCGCTACTTATTAAATTATTCCATATATTCCAGTTGGTTTAGAAGACCGATTTGACAAATAACAATTAATTAAATATTCAGAAAACCGCTTTAGAAACCAAACAAGTTATATAATCGTGTTCAAGGAATAAATAAAACACCAATACAACGTTCTGTTTATTTTAGCCGAATTAATGGGTATACAATGGGACATATATATGGTCAAATAATAGAACGGAAAATATATAATCATACAAAGCATAGTATTAACAAAATATTAGTATAGGAAAATATACAGTTATATCAATTATATATAATCATACACAACATCATATCATCAAAATATTAGTACAGGAAAAATATACATATATATTAAATTATATTCGAAATATACAAAACGTATAATCATATTATTACAGGAAAAATATATATATTGTCTTTACGTTCTACGGTGCAAGACGGTAAACTCGCATTTGATAGTCTATATCAACATCGCCATTACTTTGTACAATGTGGTAAAACCGTCCAAGCATCACTTCACCGTTTAACTGATGCGGCGGTCTATACTCGATATAAATGGCTTTCATATCGTTCAGTACTATTTTTGTACCCACTTTACACTCGGCGGGAAAGTTATCTTTAAGCACAGCTAGAACACAATCAAAAGCACGCACAAAAATGTCATCGTTAACCACAACATTAAATACAAGTTTATAATCATGCCTTCCCAATCGGGGTTTTTTTCTTAACGTCCCGAACTTTTCAATCGTGAACTCTTCTTCACTCGGCATAGCGGCAATTGAAGTATTCTACCAAATCGTAACAACACCTATCCACTATATAGAGGTACAGTTCTTCAGGGTGAACAGTGTAGGCGAGCTCAGCTCTGTACCTCTCAAGTGCTTTGTACCAAACTCAGGATATTTCTAAAAATCTAAACCATCTAAATATGCATCCAGCTCTAGATCATTCTCCTCCTGTTCATTCCTACATTCAACAAATCCGTCGAGCAGAGCGGTGTAAGCGTATTCAAGAACCGTGTCAAAATAAATCATATCTGTAACACGCGCATCTAATATAGGTTTCAGCTTACGGAATCCGACGATCTCAAACATTCTGTCGAGGATGAAACGGTTTCGTGTAGGAACAAGAACGTCATTATCAGCTGTGTTCTTCCACATCAGTCGTATATCAATGCAAGGTTGTTCGTTATTTACACAATGTACAAACAATGGTATATGAGGCGTCACTAATCGTCTCTCTTCTTGTACCTACGTCAGCTGGTATTTTATAACGGTCCTCAGCCCACCTCTCAACTACCACGAAGATTTTATGCATATCCTCAAGACTTAAATAAATAACATTACATTTGCTTGCATGCCTGCAGATCGTTTCAAGCACACAGTTAATGGTGCCGGTTTCTCGCCTGAACACGCGCAATGACTTCGTCACGGAGACGTCGTACGATGTGTTGAGAATGCTTCTCAAAGGGAGTTCCATCGTATTCGCACGTTCACACGGTTCGAGATGACTATGGCACGTCCACTCGGCGCAAGCTCCGAGATGACTATGAGCCACAGGAGGCAGGCAGGCAGGATCGGCTCGACGAGCGGGGTGAATCATCCTCATGAAACGTGAATGGGTTTGTTCGAATCGTATGCTCCGGGAGGAGTGTCACACCATAATCTAATGAAACGTGTACGGCGCTGACCCAACATGAATCGTTGTATCCCATTATATTGGGCAGATGTTTTGAGAAATTTTCCGATACAAGAATTAATTTCGGTTTTAATGTTTTATCACTAACACTTCCCCAATACGCACCAGACATTTTCCTTCAGGGTAATTTTCACGAACTAAACATTTTTTAAATGTTTTATCTTCCTAAACATCTTCACAAACCAGTGCGCTATTAGAGAGAAACATGTGTTCATATTTATCCTTTTTTGTGTAACAGACGATACTCATCTCTAAAATCTGTTAAAAACTCACACAGCCCATTAGCCACAACCTCACTACAAACCTCATCATGATATATATTAATGTAGTGGTAAAAATACTTAAGATTGTCCATGATAAGATTTACATTTTCAGCCGTAGGGTACGAGTAATCCGTATGGTGTAACATGATATAATACCGCTTATCACACCACTCATCCACAAGACTCACTATCCATAACTGTTGTTTATCTTCTGAGCGTGTTGCTTCTTCCACCACGCGGTATATGTGAGCCTTTATAAAGCTTAGTTCTATAACATACTTCAGTACATCGTCTGTACTGCGAAATCCTACAACCCCCTCGCCAGAATATCCGTAGAGTATTTGAATAGCCTGACCCTTCGCACGATTCAATGCAGCCTTAAAAGAGGCAAAGGAGGCGGGAATAGGGAGTATTTCAGTATCCACTACATCTACGCACTTAGTAGAATACCACTTCATAAATGTTGAACACGCGATATTAAAGGTAGCCATTACTATTTTCTTCTATGCGAGAGAATACACGTCTGAGCTCAAGAGTATACAGAGGTCAACTGAGCACGCAGGGAAGCCCAGGTTGAGGCATGACTCACGCTGCTGGTCTTACAGTGGGCGGGGCTTAGCTTTTTACTGTATACACACACACACACACACACAAAGTAAAACGCTAGTTGAAACAGGATTTATTTAATAATCGAAATATTCAAGGTGTGTATATATATATATATATTTACAAATACGTGTAATAATTAAGTTAACAATAGACATATCAAAGATTATGGTATACAAAGGGCACGGTGTCATAGGTACCAGGCACCTGATAGCGTTTCCTGTAGGTGTTACGGCACACCTTTGTACCCCTAAGTTCCTTCACGCCCCCGCAGCTTCTGCGCCCGAAAATTGTGAGTGCCTACAGTCAGTTGGGGCGGCCGACCACCCTCATCATCATCTTCCAAACACACTAGCTCCTTCAGCGAATCAAAGTTGACGACCCGCCGATTCGCTTGGTTAAGCGTGATACCCTTAGCCTTCACGATATGCTTCGTTTCATCCCCTATCCTCACCCGTACCCCATAGGTTTTTGGCCCTGTTGACACAAACGAGTCGGCGTATGCGTTGTCCCCATACTCATCCTTGATTTCGTCAGTTAGCTCACCGAGGAACTCCCCAATAGCTCTGTATCGGCATACAAAACCCACCGCCCAAGAGAATGCAATAGGCCCCAAAGTTTGATGCGCGTGTAGGCTGTTGTGAAGCTGGCTCCAGGAAAGTTTGTAACCTGTGAGGTATCTGTGGCCAATTCAGTATTGTTGTACTTTATTATGTAAGTATTGCCTACATTCACAATCTCCATGACCTCTTCATCGGGTGCGTTGGCGTAATCCCAGACTTCACTATAACTCTGCGCCAAATGAACGTTCCCTTTACCGGTATTCTGTGCAAATTTTCCCCAAAGACTGTTTAGGCACAATTTTGCACTAAAGCGCTTGCCAGGATTCTTTACAATTTGTGTACGATCAAGTTGTATACCTTCGTGGTCACGGTAACGCTGAATGTAAGACGTTTCTTCATCTTCGGTTTCAACCCCACACGGATATCCTGACGCCTCAACCTTGTCCTTCAAAAACGCGTTTATATATGGTGTGAAAAGGTTGGGTAGCTTTTGAAACCTCCACACCTTATGTACCTTCATTATTCTATACCCATGGCGAACGGCTAGGGCCAGCTCAGGGCTCGTGTATACACCTCTGATCTTACGCTGGTGAGGTGTATGGCCACAATCACCATTGTTCTCTTCACACTTCACGCACAGGGGAAACATGAGTTTGTGATCTATAACGACGGGTAAGATCAGCATCCATAAATCGCGAGGGGGAAAGCACGTCTACGAAAGAAAGGCCGAAATAGTACCCATTCAAATTTCTTGAGAACTCGTTCATGGAGGGCAAGTTAGGACCCACCATTTTTTCAGGCGCACCTATGGGGTACAGATTGTTCTCCATCACGTAGGAGTATAAAGAACAGAAATCGTAGTAATGGAGTTTCACGGCCTCCGAACAAGTTATCGCCGCATTTAAGAGGATCCAGTACCATTGAACGCTTGTTCGTGTTTATTTCTTCACGGTATTGTCCGTCTGTCCCGATCCGTGCATCATATTCATGCTCCCACAAGACTTTGTGAGTGAACTGGGACCCTATAAGCTGATCGCGGGTGCGTATCCACGCAAGACAGTCGGCTGGAAATCTACCGTGGATATCTCCTGCGATTCCGCACTCAGGACGGGGGCATCCATACCACCAGCAACCGTTAAAGGAGTACACAGTCTTCTCGCCAGTGACACGGTTTTCACTTAGACCATCAACCCAAAAAACACGGCCATTAACCTTAATGGGTACTTCACCCGTGTTGCGGACATGCTTTATGTATACACCTGTCTGCTGCTGTAGGTGTATGAGCCAGTAAATAGCCTTGTGCCCATAACTGCAGGGGTTGTTTCTGTGGATAATGGCTAAGGTATCTTTAGGCATGAAGTTATTCTTGAACACCGTAAAACATAATGAGGCGATGGTGGTTGCGACTTGCAGCGGATCGCATTTGAAACGGCATGTTATAATGTTTCAGACCAACCAAGACCCTAGGATCCACTCATGGCTGGTCTACCTAACTGTGTTCGTAATTGTGTATTGTGTATGTCCTCCGTGGTGGCGGAAGGGGACCTACAATTTTACGTAGGTTCCGAACCACAAGAACATAAGAAATTTATGTAAAAACTGCCTGTACATTGGCAACGACCAATTTTTACAAAACTAAATAATTATCAATTTAAAACTAAAGATAGAATCTCTGGATCCAGAGGATCAAGTCATAATAAACTACTATCCACAAATATGTTACACTCTATATCTATTTATAACCAACATGCAAATATATCAGATCCAAAGAATCCAGTCAACCATCAATACTAGTACCTTGCCAACCAAAAATAAGTCACGGTCCATATCGAATGCGGACCAAGTCAAAATTTACAACCATATACATTACAATATACTTAGGAGGAAAAGTGTAGGTGTGGCTGTAAAGACTGTACAGTAATGTAGAAATGTGTATGCACCCATTTTGGGTCTCCCATTTCAAGGTGTTTGTGGGGCAAGTGAAGATCATGAGTTTTTCAATACCTCACAGTACTATGGGGGGCACCCACCGCTCGGGAGAGGAATCTCTTTAAATGGGGTGCGTAAGGACAGAGAGTATCCCCTAACCCAAGATACTGCCTCCCTATATCCCACAACACTTGTGTTGAGCTGTGGGATCTATCACCACAAGCCTTAATGTTACTACCTTAAACTATACCCAATCTATCAACATATGCGTCTAATCGATTTTTAAACATGTTTATAGACGTGCTACTAATTACTTCTACCAGCAAACTATTCCAGCTATTTACTATTCTATGCGTAAAAAAGTTTTTGGCAACTGCTGTCTCGAACCTTCTACTTGTCAACTTACACCCGTTATTTCTAGTCCTATTATATTGAGATATTTCGAAAAAGCTATCTCTATCTACGTTATCGAACCCATTCATAATTTTGAAAACCTGGATTAGATCACCCCTTAGCCTCCTATTCTCGAGTGTAGTCAATTTTAACTCCTTAAGCCTATCCTCGTACGACTTTGACCTAAGCGACGGAATCATCTTTGTTGCTCGTCTTTGAACTCTTTCGATTTTGTCTATATCTTTGCGCATATGCGGATTCCAAAATTGGACCGCGTACTCCAAATGGGGTCTCACTAATGATTTATAGAGGAACTATAATATCGCGCGATTTGTACTCAAAATTTCGAGCTATAAAACCTAACACTTTGTTCGCCTTATTGACCGCTGCTGTACTTTGTTTCGCTACTTTTAAATCACCAGTGACTATAACTCCTAAATCTTTTTCCTGTTCTACGCTTGTTAAATCTTTCCCTGACATACTATACGCAAAATTACCGTTACGCGAACCTATATGCAAAATTTTGCACTTATCAACGTTAAATCTCATTTGCCATGTGACTGATCAATCAACGATTTTATTCAGATCTTCCTGGATTTTACCTCTATCTTCGTCATTATTCACCCTACCACCCAGCTTCGTGTCATCCGCAAACTTTGAAACTGTACTGACTAGGCCGACATCTAAATCGTTAATATATATATAAGAAAAAGCAAGGGGCCCAATACAGAACCCTGAGGAACGCCACTCGCTACATTAACCCAACACGACTTCGCTCCATCAACGACCACCCTCTGTTTCCTACCTCGCAACCACTCTTCTATCCAATTTATTACTACACCCCCGATTCCATGAGCCTGTTTTTTCAATGAGTCTTTTGTGCGGCACGGTGTCAAACGCTTTTTGAAAATCTAAATACACTATATCAACCGCCTGATGACTGTCGTAAACGTCAACCACGCTTTGAAAAAATTCTAAAAGATTAGTTAAGCAAGATTTGTGTTGCCTAAAACCGTGCTGCGTATTTCTTACTAGTTTATGCAATTCTAAGTGTTCGACTATACGATCCCTAATTATTGATTCCAGTAGCTTACCTACAACAGACCTTAAACTGATTGGCCTATAATTTCCCGCCGCATCTTTATCGCCTTTCTTAAAGATAGGTGATACGTTTGCTAACTTGAAATTATCTGGTACGCACCACTCAGAAATAGACGCATTAAAAATCTTTGTTAGCGGCACAGCAATGCTATCTTTTAATTCTTTTAGTTGTATGGGATATATGGAATCCGGCCCCGCTGATTTACGCGTTTTCATTTTATCAATATAGCGCATTACTTCCCCTTCACTAACCACAATATTATCCAAAATATTACCATTATCAAAAAGTATTATGTCTATGACCGTAGGGATATTCGTTACATCTTCTATAGTAGAAACTGACGTAAAAAATTCGTTTAGCAAGGTAGCCATTTCCTTGTTTTCAGAAACTAGATCTCCGGTAACATTTTTTAACGGCCCTAAGACACTTTTTACTGGATTTCTATCGTTGACGTATTGAAAGAATCGCTTGGGGTTTTCTTTGCAGTCAAGAGCTATGGAGATTTCAATCGCGCTTGCACTTTTTTATTACACTTTTCGCTTCACGCCTTAGAGATATATAGTTGTTTCGTAACCACAAATTGTTTTTATCGCACTTATGTAGCCTATAAGCCCTATCTCTACTCTTTATAATATCTGCTACTCTCGAAGTAAACCATCAGGGCTTGTTTCCTTTCGCACGCTTAATTTTGTACGGTACACATTCCTCATTTATAGTCCTAAATACTGTTTCGAACGATTCCCACATTAGTTTTGCGTTGGAGTTCCCCATCATGTTTTCCCAATTGACGTGTGAGAATTTATTTCGAAATTTACCAAAGTCTGCGTGCTGGAAGTTAGGAATTTTAGTAGAGTTAGCTGGTTTCGAGTGACTTACTGAGGACAAACTCTACCATAATGTGATCGCTATTGCTTAACGGTTCTATTACTTGAAGATCAGTGATTAGCCTATCATCCGTAGTTATTACTAAATCTAAAATACTGTCCAACCTCGTAGGTTCCCCAACCTTTTGAATAAGAAAGCTGTCCTCGAGAAAATTAACTAAACGATTACCTTCCGCGTCTCCCTGCATTGTATCGTAATTCACGTTGGCGCAATTAAAGTCACCCATAACTAAAGCCTGCTCACTACCGATTATTCTCTTTAGTTCACGATATAACGCTTCGTCCGTATCAGCTGTTTGATTAGGGGGCCTATATATAACCGCAACAAGAAGTTTGAAGTCGTTTAATTTAAGTTCTGCTATAGTCGAATCTATCGGTTTTGAAATTGTGTGCTTTACTTCTATAACGTTCGCAATATTATCTTTGATATACAACATAACACCGCCTCCTCGCCTACCTATTCTGTTTTTAACAAAGTCTCTAACCTTTAATTCGATACTCCCCTACAAAGTCACGAGTTTCAGTGCTAAGCCACGATTCATTTATCGCAATTATATCAGTCTTTACAAGCAATTAAAGTAAAAAATTCGTTTCTTTTATTTCGTAGGCTACGAGCATTTAAGGATATAACCTTCAAATTATATCAGTCTTTACAAGCAATTAAAGAAAAAAATTCGTTTCTTTTATTTCGTAGGCTACGAGCATTTAAGGATAGAACCTTCAAATTGTTTGTAATTGCGACACCTTCGCGAGCGCAGGGGAAATTTGTGGAATTTACGCTGGGACCGTTCGAGTTACGGCAGCCTGAAAAGAAGAAACAGTATTATGAAATAGTCTTCCTAAACGCGCAGCTCCAACCTCATTAAGATGAAGTCCATCTCCGAGGAACAAGTCCCTCCTGCCGTAGAAACTGTTCCAAAATTTCGCAAAATGCACTCCTTCCTGTTGGCAAAGAGACCTTAGGTTATTGTTAATATAGGTCGCCTTGCTGTAGAAATCGTTACGTTGGATAATTCGAGGAAGTATACCTGTTAAAACAATCTTATTAGTTTTTCCTTTAATCGCTCTAGTAAGTCCCTGTACCTAGCCAGCAGTTCTTCCGATCTAGAATTTAAAACGTTATTAGTACCGACATGAATAACATACGTTGTGTCCTCGGAGGTACCGTCTGTAAATTGGTCAACAGTATTAGTTATATCCTCCACCCTTGCACCAGGGTAGCAGTAACGGCGCCTACAACGAGGGTTTCTCCCACAGAATTTCTCGAGCTGCCCTCGAACAATGGAATCGCCAACGAGTCGTATTTCCGGTTCATCAGCATCATCGAAACCTAAAACAGAAAACTTATTGTTTGTTATTACTGGTAGACATGTCTTAGGTTTTCTCAATGGGGCTCCATTACGCACTCGAACGAAGGGTTGGGAACTAGGGGAAGAGAGAGCGCTATTAATACTATTTATATTATTGGTAGAAACTGAGGCAGGAGGGGTCGTAACTGGAGTCTCAAGGGATTCTAATTTTGCCGTCAGGAGCATCACGCTTTCTTCAAGCCTTACTCTGGCCTCCTCCTCACGTTCTAACTCGTTCCTCAGCACTTCCATGCTTGAGCACCACCTGCAAACTAACTGTTCATTATTATTAGCCATTGTAAACGCGTAAGCGGCAAATTTATCTTCACAGCGACTGCAAGTACTTGACGGGGGTGCCATGCTTTTAATTAGTTACAAAACAAAAAACAAAAAACGAGCGTTTGGAAATTAATAATTTACAACGTAGGTCTACCGCGTTCTTGAAACGCAGAAACAGGTTCTTGTAACACAAATTTATACTAAATGAATATAGAATTAAGCTACCGACAAAAGATCTGTAAAAGAAGAGTATTTATAATACTTATCTGTCCGCGATTCGACCCAACTTTTTTTTTTTTTTTTACACGGTGTGTGACCACACTCTACCTGACCTCTCTCGGAAGGAAAAATTAACCTTATGACCACGTTTTCTGATAGATTTGAAAAACAAACAAGGCAAGCCACGTGTAGTAGCCTTGGTTTGATCAAATAATATAGTACTGAATAACGTCAATAAATGAAATATATTCGTCAATGAATGATTAGTAGCACGAAGTAATTTAGTTAACAATGCACCGAACACTATTTTCTTTAAAACACTTCAACGAAAACCACTTATTCAATTGATAACACTGGACACTCGATAAAACACGTCTGTTCACAAGGAAAGACTGATCACATATGAGGAAAGACTGGAAACATACTCTAAGCAAGCGCACATCATTCACACAATAACGCTCACATTCATCAGCTATATTATAAGGATTACGTTCATTAAAGCTGTTGTAGTATCGATCAAAATCTTCGTTCATCTGCGCTCATACAATCATAGTTAAAGTAATGTTTGGGTGGAGGTAGTCCTACATAATTTAAAGTTTCACTAGTGAGGAACGTGTAAGGGAAGTATCCTTTTGAAACCTCAGCTGCTACGCCCATCACCTTGGGCAGCTTTGCTAATTTACAAGGTGTTAATAATAAAGTGTCTTTAAATTGTACATTACCTCTTATTTGCATCTGTATTAATTTGTTGCCTCTTTTCAATGGGTCACCTGTAAATATCTCAGAGGACTCGTGCTCAAACAGCTCCTTATAAAGGAACTGTGTGTCAAATTTTGCCCCGTTATGGGCGAGAATATAGTCATTTTTTTTAACTTGTCCGCTAACTTGACAATATAGGACACAAATAGTTTTACAGGGCTATCGTGGACATTCGTTTTAAAAACGTTTGTCCGTTTACCACATTTGTGACACTCATCACACTCGATCTCCATACACTCATCACAGATAGTCTGACTCACAAGTAAATGTGGAATGACCTCTTTGGTTTCAGCGTTCGTGTATGTTTCTATATCGTAGTGCACAGTTATACAAGGGTTGTTTTTAGGCTTGGCGTCTTTCATATAACATACATGCTTTACACCATCCGCCTTATATTTCTCATGGCATGTAGAACAGTGAATTTCGTCACATTTATGGGTAAACTTTCTCCAATTATCCATCATGTGAAACATGCCACATTCACAGATTCTCATTTTCCTGCACGTGCCAATTGATTTATGGATCTCAAAGCAGTTATTATTGAAAAATGTGCGTCTACACACATTACAATCCCTCTTCTCAGCTTCAACTACACGGCTTTCACATTTGATGCTTTTACACTGCTCACATACCATGTGACATTCTTTACAATGTTTCACTATATCATCCGCAAACTCGAGACACCCCTTACACAAATCATGTCGTCGTCCATATTTTCGACTTTTGTCTAACTCGCGTAAAGGCACCTTATATTACGGATGGGGAGATATGTTGTACCTGACAGTCCTAAAATAAGTAGGGGTCTTCTACGATCTCTCACACTGCTTTTAAAAACATAAACAGTTCTACGACGATAATCCAGTCCAAATACAACTATACGAGCATTCATTTCCTGTTCTACCCTTCTCAGCTCTTCAGGACCCATATCCGTAGGCAGCCAAATTTGCTCGGACCCCGTATTTAGCACAGTAAACATACGTGCTAAGACTACTGCTATAAAGCCGCAACCACGATCGACGTTTATATGCCGTCTATAAATAGCCTGAGAATTGAAGTTAAGAGTATACGGTGTGGCACTATGACCCGCAACACGGAATACACGGTCAATATTTACCATGAAGTTGTCCATATTGAAGGCTATACTACTTTGGGAGGCCTGCATTATACGACCTAATATATACTCTACATCTTCAGCCGCCAAACGCCTGAATGGTACTACTACCCAAAAATCATCTACATTACCGTTATCTGACCCGAATCCGAGGACAGCCTCGTCCTGACTTCACGCTAGTCGCGGTTCTGAAGGGCAAACTCTACAATACGTTCTACCACGCGACGTAGTCTGTGTTCAATACCGTTGCTATACACGGATCTAGGATCAACCCTGACTCTATACCGATTTCTAGTCAAGGCTGGGGTTGGGGTTGCGGTGCGTACCAACTCGAATGTTATACCATCCTCAACAGAACGGAGAGCAGCTGTGGAGGATGAATGAGGGGGTATATTTGGGGAAGACGCTGTTGTGGGGTTGGTTGCGTAAGACGTTGAGGGTTGGGGCTCTATTACTGCAGATTCAACAGAACAGGTAGCTGCTGTGGAGGATGAATAAGGGGGGCATATTGGCGGAAGGCTCTACTGTGGGGCTTGTTGCGTAAGACGTTGAAGGTTGGGGTTCTATTACCAACGTTCCAACAACCCTGGAACGCTTTATACCTGACGTGGAGGATTCGTCATCACACCTCGGCTTTGAACGTGCAACAGATGTCGCTGGTGAGGGCTCATCGGCGGGGGTGGGTACTGTAGATGCACGGTCAACGGGTTCATCCGTGATATCGATGATGGGGGTGTACATCGTCGTCATTCACGGTTCTGTGGAAGAAAACAAAATATTAGGAGCAGCACTCGTTATTTGTAATATTTTGTAAATGACCCACTTAGGGGTGTGACGTGTTAGAAATGGATTCTGTAGAAAAATTCAGGTTCACGAGCCCATCCATATGTATTATATCTGGACCTACAGGATGTGGTAAAACGGTGTTTATGCTTAAAATCATTAAAGAAAAGGGGGAAATGTTTTAAAAATTTTTGCATAAAGTTATATGGTGCTATTTGACATACCAATCAGTGTTCAACGAGTACCAAGATGATGTTTTGTTCCACAAGGGGGTCTATGACGTTAATTCGTTAAAGTGAAATGAGCATACAGTCATCATAATTGACGACCTCATGTTGGAGATGGATAAAACGTTTGCCGAGACATTTACAGTATTCTCCCACCACCTTCACATAAGCGTGTTCTTCATCAATCAGAATCTATTTTTCAAAAACAGATACATGCGCGATGTGCCACTAAATACGCAATATCTAGTCTTATTCGCGCAACGTAGAGATGTGTCACAAATTGGGGTATTAGCCAATCAAATGTTCCCGAATCAGCGTAAGGAGTTTTTGGAGGTTTATAAAAAGGCCACAAACCAACGTTATGGATATTTGCTTTGTGACCTTCACCCGCGAAACATGTTTAGGGTGCTTCTAAGAACGAATATATTTCCAAGCGAACCTGAAACCGTGTATATTCCAGAATGACGAATAGGCTAAAGAAATATCGCGAATTAATAAAAATCTATCAACGACTGCCTCGGGCATTGCAGCAGATGTTTGTTAAAAATATCGACTCTGACTTTTTAAAATGCATCTGAGAAATCTGTCTTAATGTTATAAAATGTAATGTACCAATGAAACCCTCTCAGAAGACTCGCTTACGTCGTTACAAGAACATAATACGGACGCTCGCTCATAAAAGTCAGACTGTGGGTAAGAAAAAGCGCATTATTGTGCAAAGAGGAGGATCGTTCCTGCCCATCTTATTTTCAGTTTTGGGCCCTTTACTGAATAGATTAATATAATGAAGGTGGTTGTGATTCCGCACGGGGTGTATGCTTCATTACAAAGGAGTCCAGATGCGGTTCTATAACCCCGTAAAAGTAGGTTTAAAAGAATGGAAAGTGAGTTGCTAGCCCTATTAAACAGTGAAAAGGCACCTGATGAGAAAAGGATATTGTACCAAGAGGCTTTGCAGAAATTTCTTCACGAGTACAAAGATTATAAGCATCCTACAGAGCTCCCCGTGAGGCACAGCTCGAGTAGCGCTGAACATAACGACACAGGACCTGGGCAACCAAAGAGCAACGGAACAGAACACATCAACATGTGCTAAAAAACAGCCTCCCCCATGCATTGAGGAATAAAGGGTTGAGTCTTTATAATCTATTGAGTGAGGACCCCATCATACAGTGGACCGATACAGGCGAGGTCAATGTTGAAGAAACAAGGGTACAAGGGTCCAATATCGTTGATATTGTTCATGATCTGGTGAGAAAGTGGGATAGGCACTCACCAACAGAATGGAGGCATATTAAGGCAAGACCAGTGGCGGACTGGCTCGGCTGTCAGTCTGCCATGTGGCAGATGGGCCCCCCTAGAAAAAAGGGAAGTTGGCCCCCTAGACCTGAGGTAAAAAAAAATTGGCAGCCAATCTATTATACTCTTATATAAAGTTTAAATAAACATAAGTCAGTTGGGCCTGATGAGATATATCCTAGAATCTTAATTGAGGGTGTTGACAATATTTCTATTACATGAAATTGATATAATTTATTTAGATGTTTGTGATTATTTGTTTGTATTTTTTTTATTTTGTATTTATTAATATAATTTTTTTATTTTTTTTATTTTGTATTTATTAATAGTATATAAAAAGGTATTAATAACTTCTTTAATTTGTTAAAATTATTGCAGGTTTTAAACTTTTAGAAAGTAGCAAAAATTAATAAATTTACGTGCCTAAAATACAGTTTTGCCAACCTGCCTGTCACTGCGACATTTTTAACTTCATTAGTTTATTTAATAGTTGCCTACATGCTTCATTAAAATCAATTCCAATTTATCAAAGTAAGTCTCTTATTTTTGTTATTGCTGTTATATATGTATAATTATATTTTACCCATTTCTATGTACACATATAAAAGATAGAGTTATGTATATATTTTATATAAAGCTGCTATATATAAAGATAGATATAAAAATAAATAAGAAAATACATGTAATAGTATTGAGAAAAGATTACAATACATTACATTACAGTTACAGAATACATATATTCATTCATTATAGTATAATTCAAGCATTGTTATTTGTTTTGAAATTTGTTGATCTTGATTATATTAAATGCAATTAGTAAATCAGATTACTTTATTAATTTTATTTATTTTTTTATATATTTCAGGTAAGGAAATGGAACACATGAAACAGAAATCTGGAGCACAGAAACGGAAAGATAATCGAGAAGCAGAAAGAAATGATTCAGCAAAAAAGTGTAGGCCTATAACAGCATTTATATCATCAACACCTACGTACAGTATATCTACATGTCAGAAAGAGGAAAGCGACTTACAGAGAAATTCAACTACAACTGTTCATGCTGATACTGCAGATCTAGGACATAAAGATGAAGGTATGCCTAACGTTTTTGAGACTGTAGATGCTGATTTTTATGATTCTGAATTAGCTGGTGGAATAACAGTAACTGAACCTGGGCCTGTACATGTACATACAGTAATCAAAAAGATCTAGTAGCCGATTTAAATAATGATGAGAATCAACCAACATTTATACAGGATAAGCTCTTTCAATATCCTGCACGAACAGATTTGAAATCTTTTTTCAAAGAGTATCCAATTCAGCCACATGATCATGATCTGCCATTTAATGTAAAGTTATGTAAGCGAAAAATTATGGGTGACTGTCTCACGACACTGGTTAACATATAATAATAAGAATAGATCACTATATTTTTCATTTTGCTTGGCATTTGAGTCACCAACCTCTTCTAACCCATCTGCTTTTGTGCGAGGATTTAATGATTACAGACGCATTAGCCAGTGCTTATCAGAGCATGAATCAAATGGTATACATAGCAAGCATGCTCAGGAATATATCAGTGTAGTAAATGATGGTGGTTTAGCTCGTTTTTCGCTGCATCATTGCAGAAGCGAAAAGATGAAGTACTAAAGCAGAGAAATATTGTTGCCAGAGTTGTAGATATAATAAAGATGTTAGGTAAACAAGCTCTTCCTTTTCGTGGACACAGAAATGAGTCAGCATATTCTCTTCTTGATGAAACAGAAAATCATAGAAATTTTTGGCTACTGTGCAGTTGATGGCAAAATATGATCCTATTATGGCTTCTCATGTTTCCATGGTGAAGGAAAAGTCGGAACAACGATGTGAAAGATTGGAAAAACAAAGAAAGGCACAAAGTAAAGGTCGTGGTAGTCTTGTCACATTCTTGAGTAAAACAACCATCTCTTCTTTGACCCAAATTATGAAGAATATGATACAGGAAAAAATTACTCAAGAAGTTGCTGAGGCCAAGTATTATTCCATACAAGTAGATTCAACCCAGGATATTTCATCAATTGATCAATTTAGTATTGTTATTCGATATGTACTAAATGACACTATCCATGAACGACTACTTGCAATTGTTCCAAGCAATGATGGTACAGGGCAAGGACTTTTATGGACAATATAATGGCTTACAGAGTAAAATTGCTGATGTAGCTGATCAGCATGTTCATTAGGGTGGATCGATTTTACATTTTTTTCGATTTCCATAATAGAGACAAAAACTTGCGCATGCATGAGAAAATAGCCTCTGCAAAATCTTAGCTTAATAGGTAATGATCTTCTGCCCCCGGCAGAGCGATGAAATCATATTTTAGTAGTCAAAAACGTATTTTTCTTATAATTTTTAAAATATTTCAATATGCATCAAAATTATTCCTAATAACTATAAAGTCGATGAAAAAGACCTCATATGATCGTTTTTCCAAGCGCGTTGTCCTACGTTAATATCTTTTGCCCCCGGCAACAACGTCAAATGTTGAAAAAATAGGTAATTTATATACATATTTTCAGATCAGCTCTTTGTCTTAAATAATGCATTTATATATTTCCCATAGCATTTATATCGTTGCTTAGGCATGAAATAACATACACGCAAAATTTTATGACTCTAGGCTAGGGTTTAAAGGTCATCTCTGGTGAGTGCTGCCAGCAGCAGCAGCAGACTAACAATATTAGCACGGACGACATTGTGGCTATCGGCTGTGATGGTACCGCAGTGAACACGGGTCGAAAGGGTGGAGCCATTCGTATGATTGAAATGAAACTACGAAGGCCAGTTCAGTGGATCATATGCCTATTACACGGTAATGAATTATCACTGCGACACCTCATTCAAGACTTGGACGGCAAAACAACTGGGCCAATGGGCTTTACTGGACCAGTTGGAAAACAACTGAACGACTTCGAAAAACTTCCAATTACAGAATTCGATGCCATTCCATCTCCCGACATTGACATAGATGATGCCAAGTTGAGCACTGACCAAAAATATTTGTTAGGCATCTACAGAGCAGTGTCGAGCGGTAGCTGCTCTTCAGCTCTCGCGGCTCGAAATCCAGGTAAGATGGCGCATTCCAGGTGGCTGACAACAGCAAATAGATTTCTGCGCCTCTATGTTTCAACCAGTGAACCCTCCAGCACCTTCAACGAAATTGTGCGATTCATTATGACAGTTTACGCACCAATTTGGTTTAAGATAAAGAAAAACTCCAGTTTCACTGAGGGCGCAAAACATTTTTTCGAAATGATGAGTCTCTCTCAGACCATGCCTCAAAGATCTAAGACAATCGCCAACAAAGTCCTCCGTAGAAATTCTTTCTTTGCTCACCCAGAAAATATTTTGATCTCCATGCTACATGCCGATGAGCAACACATAAGAGAATTGGGATGGAGAAGAATATTAAAAGCACGATCAAAACAATCACCAGCGGGGGAAATTCGAGCCTTCGCCATGCCTGAGCTGCTCTACGATAGTCAAAACTATTACGAAATGATCAACTGGCAAACGGCTGAGGTGACCGAACCCCCCGTTACAAAAACAATACCTGATACCCGAATAAAAGAGTTTGTTGAGACGGGAGACCAGCCTGATGGACTGATCCCACTATTCCCTTGTCATACTCAAGCGGTCGAGACTCATCAAATTAGTAACCGAAGCCTCTGCCAGTGTAAGTGGAATAGAAGAGAGGGCTGGATAGGGTGGAACTCGAAGTACAGCCACCTCCTCGTGGTGAGTTCTGGGTTGCTAATTTTATAAAATTAGCAAGCGAGGAGCTGTACTTAGTACTTATCGTACTTATAACATCGCATTAACGTAATTATAATCCACATTTAGACTTTTCTCGGGGACAGAAGATATTACTCTAGGTCATAAAATTTTGCGTGTGTGTTATTTCATGCCTAAGCAACGATATAAATGCTATGGGAAATATATAAATGCATTATTTAAGACAAAGAGCCGATCTGAAAATATGTATATACATTACCTATTTTTTCAACATTTGACGTTGTTGCCGGGGGCAAAAGATATTAACGTAGGACAACGCGCTTGGAAAAACGATCATATGAGGTCTTTTTCATCGACTTTATAGTTATTAGGAATAATTTTGATGCATATTGAAATATTTTAAAAATTATAAGAAAAATACGTTTTTGACTACTAAAATATGATTTTCATCGCTCTGCCGGGGGCAGAAGATGATTACCTATTAAGCTAAGATTTTGCAGAGGCTATTTTCTCATGCATGCGCAAGTTTGTGTCTCTATTAGAATATGGAAATCGAAAAAAATGTAAAATCGATCCACCCTAATGTTCATGTATGGTGCTATGCCCATGTACTCAATTTAGTAGTTACTGAAACCACGAAGTGTTGTGTACCAGCAGTTTCCTTCTTCAATTTACTCAGAATTTAGCAAAATTTGTGAAGGTATCATATAAGCGAATGGCCATCTGGATTGAAGTTGTTGGACATCATCTGGGGAAAGAAAAGATGAAACGATTAAAGCTAATTGGTGAAACCAGGTGGTCAGGGAAGTCCAATGCAGCAACTACTATATTTGGAAATTTTGACGAAATATGTATCAGTAATTTTGTGGATCTTCTGACATGTTTATCCATTATTCAAAGATCTAACAATTTTGATGCAAAAACAAAACAGGAGGCAAATGTTTTAATGTCTAGCCTTCTAGAATTTCAAACAATATTGACAGCATTCACATACTTATATATCTTTCAAATTACAGCCCCTTTGTCAAGCTATCTACAGACAAGTGGCTTAAATATGTTTACTGCATGGAATATGGTAGAAAAATCCATTACAGATTTGAAGAAAAGATCAAGAGAATTTGATAAAGTATATAGTCAGGCTTTGAAATTTGCCAACAAATCCAATGAGCACATTGCACAATTCAATAATGATGAAATTCAAACAGTGAAAATTGATTTTGTAAAAACTGAGTTACCAATCAAGAGGAAGCATAAAACAAAGAGAATGGCAGATGAACTAGCTGCTGATGAAAAAAACACATCTGATTCTTTGTCAGATTATCGTGTACATGTGTTCAACTTGATAATGGATCGTGTTGTACAATCACTGGAATCCCGTTTCATTGACTATAGACAACTATATAAGGATATGTCATGCCTCGATCCATCAAATTATGAATATATTACTAAAAATGGTCTTGAAGAAGAAGCATTGGAAGGTATTCTTGAGCTTGCTCCAGCGATAAATAGAAGTGAAGTAAAATTAGAATTGCAGTCTTTTGCATCGAACTTTGAAATATTTAAGTTTTTGCTGAATGATGATAATGCAGAGAGCAGCAGTAAAATGAATTCATGCTCTAAATATTGTGGCAATTGTCCATCATGTGTTCTGTATATTCTTGCATCAAACAGACTTAATGACAAGGCATATGATAATCTTTACCAAATGTACAAAGCTATCTGTACACTGTCTGCGACTCAAGTTCAGTGTGAACGGGCATTTTCTAAGCTTAAAATAATAAAAACAAGATTACGAAATTCTTTGTCGGAGGAGAATCTGGAAGCATACATGTTGATGTCTATAGAAAAGGTCATGTTGGATGAGTTAGACATGGAAACTATAATAGACCGATTTGCATGCATGCATGCATGCATGCATGCATGTATGTATGTATGTATATGCAGGCAGTACTTGTAAAATATTTGTACTTATTGGTAAAATAAATTTATAAAAAAATATTAACTTTTTTTATTTAAACAAACTTAACTCATAAATAGGCCTATTAGGATAGGACAGGAATTGAATTATGTAATGGGGTTATGGGCCCCCTGACCTCTTTGGCAGACAAAATTTTATGAGCCAGCCCGCCACTGGGCAAGACTACAACAAATAAATGTCCCCAAAACATTGATAATAATCTGAATAGGTTAAAAGACTTGGGACATGCACCGCACGTGTCACAACTGAGTACACCTTCGCCCCCAGCAGCTGCAGTGTCTCTGAAGAGGAGAAAGAAGAGAACAGGCGGCCAACCTTATCCACGTGCCTCTAAAATACGCAAATGGCTAACGTATTAAGTAAGCACTATTATGACATTTCTAACCCCGCATCCTATGGTGGCGTTAATAGATTGTACAGAGGTGCTTATGGCGTAAGGAAAAAAGATGTTGAGAGATTTTTGCAGGTTCAGGATGCTTATACACTTCATAAGCCGGTGAGAAAAAGATTTAAAACAGCCAAGACAACAGCCGCCTCGATTGACTATTTGGCCGGCAGATTTAACAGACATGCAAAGATATTCAATGTATAACGATGGCTACCGTTACATCCTATTCATAATAGATGTATTCTCTATATACCTGTGGTTAATTCCCCTGAAAAATAAATCGCCTGAAACAGTTGCTAAATCGGTCAAAACACTGATGTTGAAAGAAAACAGGATTCCTGGCTATTTTTGTACGGATATGGGAAAAGAATTTATAGGACGCGCTTTTCAGAACATGCTGTCAGAGTTTAATATCAACTATTACATTCCAATTCTATACATAAGGCTTCTTTACCTGAAAGAGTTCAACGTACCATAAAGGAACGCATGCACCGCTATTTTACACACAAAAACACAGATATATATAAACGTTCTCGGATCACTGGCTTCATCCTACAACCGTTCGCACCATCGTACGATTGGTGCAGCGCCTAACGATGTTTTAGAAAGAGGCAAGCGCCCGAGGAGATGGAGTGCCGCCACCACCACTATACACTGCGCGTTTCAAAATCAATGACTATGTAAGGTTGTCACGTTCGGGGAATAAATTCGCGAAGAGATTTGAGCAAGGCTGGACGCGCGAGATTTTAAAAGTTAGGGCTATGAGATCTAAGGGCAATATAATGATGTATTATGTTGAAGATTTGAATGGAGAAGAGATCTCGGGAGGCTTTTACCGCAAGAAATTGCAGAAAGTGGCATTTAATTTAGGAAAAAATGTGTTTAAAATTGAGAAAATTTTAGGAAGCGAAGGTACAGGAAAGAGAAAAATGTACCTGGTGAAGTGGCTAGGTTACCCAGAAAGCTTCAATACCAATATAAAAGCTGATGCAGTAATGAAGCTTAATTAGTATGCAGCATGACTCCTTACCATTTCTACGTCACACTCCCGTCCTCCTCGTCCCTGTCTATACACCTTAACAACACACTAGCCAACTTTGTAACAGAGCTCCATGGACCCATTGAGTTACGCCGTGACTCGTATGAGGTGGGGATATGTGAAATTCAGCTGGACACCCTCTTTTTAAATATTGATTATAAAGATACCGTTTTTACGGTTCTTAGAGACTGTAATGAGTGTGAAGAGCCGGGTTAACTCGGAATGAAACTATACGTATCGCCCGGACTAAGGTTGCACAGTTTTTCAGTACAGAAGTAACACTAGGGCCGGGGCGTTATGGTTCGGTTGAGGATGTTGTGAGAGACTTGAACGTAAGTTTAAAAAACTCAAGCCTTATGAATGATTTAATATACGAAATCGTAAACAAAGGAAACCCTGCACGTACTCTAATGCTAAAATCAAAGGTTAACAGAAATCTTAAAGACAGAAGTGTTCAAAATTATAACCGAGGGGCGATATCGAGCAGCCTTCCAAAGAGAGACCTTTTACGAGGCACAGCATGACTTGTACACCTTAGTGTATCAATTGAAGATGGAGAAATTGGATGTAAGCTCTCAGCCTCCAGACATGTGCTATATTTACAGCAATATAGCGGAACACCAGTTTGTTGGAGATACCCAGGCACGCCTGTTACGCACAGCTCACATCCCCAACCATAGAGGAAGGAGTTTGAGTATTACATATGACACCCCATTATGTGAATGTCGCAACTAACCTAATAACCAATATCTCAATATATATAAGAACGATTGAGGGTAAAAATTTCCCATTCGGTGACGGGAGCTTAACAGTGAAGCTGCACTTTCGGCGCACTGAGTTATAATGGACAGAAAGCCTTTCACAGTATACCGAGGGGGTGAGATACCAGCGTGGTAGTGGATTTGGGTCCATTTTTTCATGTATACTACGCACCGCTGTCCCACTGTTGAAGATGAGGGCCAGGTACCTAAGGAGGAAGGCGTTACAAACAGGTTTTTGACGCGGCAGAGGACATATTGGCTGGCACTAAGCCCAAAGAAGCTCTAAAAAAACATTTAAAACGTACACGGGATGAAATCATCAAAGATGCGGAGAAAAATGCGTGGTGGCGGAAAGAGATGATCTGTCAGGAATAAGGGGTTACCAACACGTGGCGGAAAGAAGAGATCTGCTAGGAAGAAGGGGTTACCATCACGTGGCGTTAAACGCAAAAGGGAACCAAAAAAGAAGTGCTCAAAGCGTATGAAACCTATGGCTGATAATTTTCTTAACTGATATAAGCTGAGGACGCTACTCTCAAGAATCATAGATTGACTAATACTCGCCGAGGGAAGGTGGCACTATTTCTGACTCGTCATGGCACGTTCCATTCATCCGTGTAGTTCACAGTGCTGTAAGTCGGAACTGTCCCTCTTTGATATGCCCCCTACTCAGGTCTCTATTGAACATAGTGACTTTATTACAATTAACCCGTTAACCCCTTCCCTACGATGACGAGCGTGCGTTCGTCATGAAAGTCGTATATTGCACCATATGCTGAGGCAAAGTCGTGCGGAAGGGGTTAAACACAATTAGTTCACCCAGTGCCCCCATAGAATTCGTGATACCCAGCTCAGGCCCTTACTTTTTTGACCCGAGTTGCATGCACATGTATGCTAAACTACGCATAGTCCATTCTGACGGAACGGACTGCGATGATAGTTATGTTGCCTACCCTGAAACCAACTTTTTACACTCCATATTCAGTCAGTGTGACGTATATTTAAATCAGACTAACATCTCGGCAGGTACTGGCTACTATCACCTTCGGGCCTATCTGGAAAATGTCCTCAACTTTTCAAAGGAAGCGAAGGACACCTTTTTAACCGCCGAGGGGTATTACCACACTAAGGATGAAAATGGAATAAAGGATAAATTTAAAAATTCTAAAAAAAAAGATGTGTGTTTTGGACGCCTGCATACAGACTTTACTTTCCAGAAGTTGCTTATGAATGGGGTAGATATGAAATTGAAGCTTACCCGCACGAGCCCTGAGGTCTGCATAAATCTGGGGACAGACCAAGAAGAAGACGCGAAACTCGTTGTGATACACATCATGGAAACGTATTTGCGTGTATGCCGAGTGAAATTAAGCTCCCTGAAGCAAATAGAAATTGAGAAAGATTTGGTACATGCCACAGTAAAATACCCAATTAACAGGGTACAGATCAAACTGTACACAATTCCCGCAGGGCTGGCATCGAAACAGCTAGAAAACATTGCTCTTGGAGTCCTACCTAAAAGGATTTTAATTGGAATGCAAGGCCACGCCTCGACGAATGGAAATTATAAAAAAAGTGCGTTAAAATTCGAGAATTTCGGCGTTAAAAATATTACTCTGTACGTAAATGGCGTCGCTCTGGGTGGAGTAATGAATATGGATTACTCAACAGATGCGGTATTACCGCTCTGCGCGAGGGCTTATAGTAGTTTGGCTTATAATACAGGTGCGTGTGATGAACTTGGTTTCGGCATAACGCTGAAAGAATTTGTTGAAGAGTTTAATATTTACTAATTTGACATTACGCCTGACTTAACTGCTGGCGTAAATACGCATTTAAACCCCCAACAGAGAGGTACCATCTCAGTAAGGCTTGAGTTTGCTAAACCTATAGACGCGCCTATTAGTGTATTAGTATACCTCGAGTCGCAAGCCCTAATAGAGATTCACCGTTTCAGGAACGTCACCACAGATTTTTAAAATGGATGCGCTTACAATCCAGAGTAATGAAAAGCGAGTTTCGCGCGCTCAAAATTTATCGGTGTTTTTGCAAAGAATAAAATAATGAAGCTGGATAGTACGAGAAAATGGAACGGGGTTATCGTTAACACCGACATTGTGGGTGGTGAGGGTATTCATTGGTTTGCAATCTATTTTGAAACTAAGGAAATAATGTACTATTTCGATTCACTCGGATTTCCACCATGGAATGACTCGGCAATTGTGAAGTTCATAGCGCAACTAGATGTGCCAGAGATTATTTGGAATCCATACCGTTTCCAAGGATATTATACTGAAACATGTGGATTGTATTGTATTTTATTTCTCATGCATATGTCACGAGGGAAGGGCTTTATGAATTTTTAAAAATTATTCGATTTATGCGACACAAATATGAATGATAAAAGTGTATGCAAACAGATAAAAATAAGGTTCCCATATGTTAGTACCCCCTGTAATGTGTAAGATGTATATTGTGTAAACCTATATACACAATTGTAGCCATTAAGAATTGGGCACTGACCCTTTTTGTATATGATTTCTGCTAGCTAATAAATGAAAATATAGTGTTTTGTTCTTATCCTCAAAAAATACTTACATAATCTCCTCGATGACCTCGCACTCGCTTGACCGGATGTGCGCCAGTACCACGACTTCTGGATCGCTAGGTTGGTTAGGCGGAGTGGCTATCACTTCATTTATCGCCCTTTCGTCAAAAGTGGTTATAATATGATCTAGCACCGTCTCGGCCCTAATAAATGTCATGAAATTGCCTGCCCAATCTTATTGTTCACGATTCCAAAAACATACTGTATAACTTAAAAACACTTACGTTAGCTCGTCTGCAATCTCGCGCTCGCTTGACCGACTGTGATTCAATACCGCGACTTCTGTATCGCTGGGTAGGCTGTTCGGAGAAGCATCCATAGCATTTATGCCCTT
>JAJOZX010001463.1:537500-612500 GCA_023014485.1 Bathynomus jamesi
TCCCTAACTTTCAGTATTTTTGTTTGTGTGTGCAGGTGTTCTATTGGTGTTGTTTGAGTGCATCCTGTAATGATACGAAGTGCGTTGTTTTGTATTGTCTATAAGGTGTTTATGTGTGTGTTTGAGATAATGGGTGCCCAGCATGGGCTAGCATAGTCCATAACTGAGCGAATATATTGTTTGTATATTAGTGATGTTGTTTCCTGCTGGTGTCCAAAGTTTGTGCCTGTTAGTACCCTAAGCGTGTTAAGTCTTGACGTACATTTGTTTTTAATGTCCAAAATGTGGTTTGCAAAAGATAATGATGTGTTGTATGTGACCCCAAGTATTTTGGTCCTGTGAGTGTGTGGAATGTTGATGTTGTTTAGTGTAAGCTGTGGAATTACCTGGTGTTCTTTTGTGTTGCTTGTAAGCAAGGTGATGGTTGATTTTGTGGGCGCTACTTTGAGTCTATTATATGTGAGCCAGTCTTGTATACTGCTTATGTATGTTTGTAGGTTATTTGTAGCGTCGATGTCATTGTGGGTGGATGTTAGTGTGATGTCATCTGCATATGATGATAAGGTAGGATAGGATAGGTTGTTAGGGTAAGTTAGGTTAGGTTATGCTAAGTTAGGCTAGGTTAGGCTAGTTTACACCCGGTTAGTCTATGCTAGGATAGGTTAGGATAGGTTAGGCTAGGTTATGCGTTTACACCGGCTAGGTTAGGTTAGACTAAGTTAGATTAACAATGATTGAAACGAAGTATATAAATGTGACCCGGATAGACACAATTGCGCTAGGTTAGGTCAGGTTATATTATAAATGAGAAAAATTCATCTTTAATTATTGAGAAAAATATTAAGCTACACCATATATATATATATATATATATATATATATATATATATATATATACATACACATATACCGAAATAATCACGAACCAAACAGACAAAAACAATGGGAATAATTTTACGTTGTAGGAAAACACTGAATAAGTTAGGTTAGGCACTGAACGGGTCTTGCATATCGTTACAAATTTCCGTAACAAGCTGAGTAGAAAATAACGCCCCCTGGCCTATAGCACTGAAGAGATGTGCCGCTGCATGGGCATATTCGGACTCGCCCTCCAACAAATCGGGGGTGTTGTACGAAGACCGCTGACTCATTGCTGTTGTGTAAATCACTAGCTGGAGAAACTGATGCTCTGTGTCGTGATTCGCGCTTTATAAGGGGGCATGCGACCAACCCACAAGCGCGATCCTTAGCTTCCTATTGGCTAGCGGTGAAATTTGGGCGACGATTAGAGCTTAGGCATGCATTTTCGACCAACCGAGGCCCTGGGCACGCCCCGCAGTGTCGTGATTGGCTGATTCCATGAAGTCTGAGCGTACCACCGGTGTTTTAGGGCGGGGCTTAGCGGTAGGCTTGCATGGTACCCAACCGAGGTCCGGGCACAGTGTCGTGATTGGCTAGCTCCCATCAAATCTGGGCGGGCCATCTGCTCCGATGCGTGGGACTTTATCTGATACAAATTTTATTTTCTGCGATAATCTTATATTTCCTATCGTGGAACATATATTGGTTTTTAAGATTTGGGAAAAGTGGTTGGCCATGAAGGCAATGTTTTTATTTTCCGAACGATTCAATTCGGTTTTCTGCGAAAAACAAATTTAAGATACATGCCATATCTTGTCTCTATTTTTTTTCGGAAAACTCATTGTCATGCTTTGTAAGGTTAAAAACAAATATATTTACTGTGGAAGACGTCTTAACCATTACGGGCAAAATGCTTATTTGCTTAAATGGTCACATGCTGATTAGAAAAAGATGTACGTATGGTTTCAGATTTGCTATTGAAGGAACATGTTATTTGCACTGAAAGGCGACAGAAAGGGTCCCAACTCGAATCTTGTTTTGTAGTTTGATTAGCTTATCATGGGATGGTCTAAACATACCATAAATTGTCTGAATTATGTGTGAAGGATTGAAAGACATCTGTTCTAAAATTGCCTTCCTGACCATAGATTAAACTCGAAAGAAACGACATAAAAACATGCCTTTTCCTGTACATTTCCAAAATTGAAATATATATATATATATATATATATATATATATATATATATATATATATATATACACACAGGGTGTCCCATAAGTCCGACATCATAGGAAAAATAATAAAAAAAGGCAAAACAAAAGCTTTTATTTACAGAACGTGCTCAATATGTCCACCATTGTTTTCAATACACAAATTCAGACGTGATACCCAGTCAGCAAGCACACGGTGAATGATGTCAGGAGTAATGGTGTTACATGCCCCAATAATGCGCTGCCGCAAATGTTCAGCACTCCTAACTTTCTCTGCGTATACCAGCGCTTTCAAGTGGCCCCAGAGATAAAAATCTAGTGGCGTGAGATCCGGGCTTCTAGCTGGCCAGTCCACAGGCCCTCAACGTCCTATCGAGTGACCAGGGAATTGTTGGTACAGGTATTCCCTTACTTGGGTGCTGTAATGTGCAGGAGCGCCGTCTTGCTAGAGCCATGTTGGAAATTTCCTTCTTCGTTCAAGACACTGGGAAATGCTTCTTCCTTGAGCATACGTAGGTAGGTGCCTCCAGTGACATGTCCATCGAAAAAGACGGGGCCTATGATACGATCCTTCCAAATGCCACACCATACCATCACCCGAGAGGCACCTTGTTCCTTTGAAGAGGTATACCAGTGAGGGTTGTTTTGAGACCAGTAGCGGGTGTTCTGTCGATTTACCTCACCATTTCCATAAAAAACAGCCTCGTCACTGAACAGAATGGTGGACGGGAAATTGGCATCCCGAGCATAAGAAAAATGTGAATTATGGTTTATAGAAATAGAAAAATATGAATTTCTCCTATGATGCCGGACTTATGGGACACCCTATATATATATGTCATTAGTAGTGGTAATAATATTAATAATAATAATTTCACGCTTACTTAGAAACAAATATTGAAACACTATATATGGGGTTAAAGTTTCGCGTTTTATTGCAAAAATAATGCAGGATAGAAATAAAGCAAATATTCTTAAATTCGTTTAAGTATATATATATATATATATATATATATATATATATATATATATATATATATATATATATATAATGAATCATTTGAAAGCTTTTTTCGGTGATTTAATTATTTTCTTTTTTCGTACGTTTTACCGCCGCCTTAGACCCACGGTTGGGATTTATTTTGCGTACGAGTTGTTTCTACACCCCACCTTAGGCCTACGGGGCTCTTTTTTCTTTCTTTTTGAATTGAAGTGTTTTACGCCAGCCTTAGACCCACGGGAAGGCATTAGGTACCCTGAGTAACGCGCCCCGTCCGGGGTGCGAACCCGGTTCCTTTTTAGCTCACATAAACGTAGTGACACCTGGCAAGGACGCCCAGCAACCGGACGCACGGGACTCGTCCCCGTCAACGGGCGACGCGTGAACTGATGCCCGGAGGCACTGGCTGATTAGGGGCCTATAAGGGAGCGGCAGGGTGGCTGAAGACCTCATATTAGTCTGACAGCTGTCGGACGAACACCACCTGCTCTCAATCTCTTAGGTTAGGTATGCCCCTTCGGGGGGTTCAGCTTGGGGGATGCCTCCAAGTTGCATACCCCTTGCAACCCTATTTTTGGGTTGGCAACAAAGTGGGAAGGGGGGGTGGGGTTTGGCACCAAGTGGTGGGGGTGGCACTCTTGCAACATTTCTGCACTAGCATTTTGCGGTCATACTACTGACATTATAACCAAATACTCCATTCCATACCACGCCCCACAGACATCATACAGTACAGGAAACACACACACACACACACACACACCTAACCCACAAAGCACTGACACGACTCGGTCCGAATGCGGTCCTAGGTGCGAAGCCGCCGCCCATTGACAGGTCAGAGACCAGCCTGAGCAGATTGGATCGAGTTAACTTAGCACGATTCCGATGCGGACATCACCCCAACTTACAGACATATAAACACAGACCAGACAACTCCATAGACGACACCTGCCACTTGTGCCAGGACACACCACAAACAATTGAACACATTATGACAGACTGTACCGCTCTAGCACAACATAGAACACAACACCACATCACTAGTGCGCTGAACCTGTGGTCCACTCCGGAGGGGGCGATCGGTTACCTGCGTGCCGCCGGCTTGCTCGATTATGGTGGGCTGATCGGCTAATCAACAACAACCTGGGGACCTAATCAATATGTGTGTGAAGTTTCATGTTTGTAACTGCTTCCATTTTGGAGTTATGGCTGGAACACACACACACACACGTCCTTTTATTATTATTATAGATATGTAAAATATGGTGTTGCAAATTATTAAGCAAGTATTGTCAATGGTGAAAATGGGCAAGGATGATGATTTGACCCCAACTGAGAAAAGAAAAATTAGTCAAGCTACTCACTGAAAATATAAAATCTATTGAAATTGCGAAGCAGCTAGGCAGGGATCATCGAACTGTAAAGAAATTTGTAGGGGAGGGTACCAAAGTGAGGCAGCGAAATGATAAAGGAGCTATAAGAAAAGTGACAAGGCGGCAGATATCTGTAATCAAGCGCAAAGTTGAGGAGCATCTATTGTCCTCAAGTGAAGAGGCTTTTGAGCAGGCTGGCATACATAATATACCAACATCATCTCGATGTAAAATCCTCCAAACAATTGGTGAAGGAAGCTATATTTTGGGGACTCTTTGCGAGTGCCCGTTACCCACGTAGGGGTAACATCATGAAAAAGAAAAAACTACAGTGTTTGTATTTAGCATTACTTATTCGGACTATAGTGGATTTAATTTGGTAAAGATTCGGTTTAGCACCGGGAACCCAATTTTTGCATGAAAATAGGTTTTTGATCTATTTCACTGTGTTTCATGCAAATATGACCTTCATTTCTTGCGTCTCTTGTGCAAATGTGTAATAAATAAATTATTTAATAGTTTCATCTTATTAATCTATCAGACAGTTTAAGCGGAATAATGTTAAAAGAAGGGTTTAATCGGTGGGGATTAAACCTAAACAAGCCAAGCCTAACCTAACCTAACCCTATTTCCATGCGATAGCCTAGTAGGCCTATTTTTCTTACTTTACTGGAGAGGTGGTGGAGGGTACAGTTTAGCTGCCTCGATAAGGAAGTGATGCAGGTGGATATCTCGGTCGGAAAAGTGCGCTTCAAACAAAGAACGAGCAATGTACTTTGACTTTCCGAACTTAGACTCGTCTATCTCAACCGAGATACCTGGGCCACCGATGGGTTCCTGATTCAGCAGCCAATTCTCGCACACTTCGGAGCAAAATGACTTCCAGTTCACTGCAGTTTCTGAGGAAATGCCTAGGTAGTGTTGGACATCACGCTGGTTGAAAGACTTCAAAAATTCGTGGCAAAACCAAAGATTCTTGCTCGGTGAGATATGCGCACGGTCCAGCCAAGTACACCGAAACGCAGATGTAGAATAATTACATCGAATACGAACTTTTCTCTTGAAGCGCTTTTCTACGCGCTCATACGTACAATATAAATGCCTTCAGCACGATATGCAAGCCGATGATAGCACTTTGGACACACACGATCACTCAACAATACGCTGTTTTTTTTTAAAATATCGATAGGCTCAGCGTTGTTGTTAAAACAACGCTGAATAACTGCATAGTAAGGGAGAGAACACTGTTGACACCCGTCCTGCATGACAACCGAATTTCAAATGATTTCAAACTGGTCAACCGCTGTCTTCATCACGAGAATCTTTTTAGTACGTGTGTGAAATACGTCTTGCAATATCTAATTGGTTAATTGAGGTCAGCTGATGTTATGTCACATTGGGATGTCTATGAAAACGGTGACAGCATCGTCCCGATTTTCTTTTTTTTTTTTCAAAAAAATTTTATAACTCAGTAAATATGAATTTGCGCCAAAAATGCTATATAAGAAAATCGATATGCAATCAAATTCTACATCCGTTAAACCTATTTTCATGCAAAAATTGGATTCCCGCTGCTAAACTGAATCTTAACCTTTAAGGTCCCAGAAGAGTTCTTTGTTCCATGCACGGTCTGTATTGCAATAAATAAATATATACAGTATATTAGGGTGGTTTTATCTCATAGAGGTGGAATTCTATTCCAATTTTTTTTCTTTGCCAACCCATCATCTAGTGCCACTTGGGGTAGAAATTGTAGAGCAGGAATATTTTTATGATCAAACGATATTTCGGACTTGCTCAACTCATTTGAAATTTTACGAATATAAAATATATTGATATTAAATAGGAATCAATGAAATTCGTACTACCCTATATATATAATTTTGCTACAATAGCCCATTATTATGTTGTCCTTGAGGCAAAAAACAAAAACTAAATATTTATATAAAAATAAAAAAAAGTTTAAAAAAAAAAAAATAAATAAAAAAAAAAAAAAAAAAAAAATCACGTTCGCGCGTTAAAAAATTGCAACACAATATTAGCGACGCAGTATTTAACAAATTTGTGCTTCTTTCAACTTCTCAGGAGCGACGATGTCGATGACAACACGTGCGGCCAGTGCCATCTGGTTAGTTGGTGTTACTCAGGCGAACTTCACATCATCGAAGCTCCCATCTCGCCGACAAGTATTGGCTGCTCTATTCCATTTCCACAATTATCAAAAATTGACTCTTAAAGATAGCATGTCCAAGACAGCTGATCTCTTGCTTCCAATTTGGATGAAAGCTCGAGTGCCTACAAAAGCTGCTAAACATGTTGTCGAACACATCAAGAAGCTTCATACTGAGTGGTAAGTGCTCAAGAAGAATATCAACCGAAGGTCTGCCACGAACCTTGCCAACCAGGCAACATTTCAAAATGGGTTAGACAATCTCTTCGACATCGCCCGCCAGGATGCCATACACTGATGAAAATTGAAGAGGACAGACAATTCCTGGAAGCTCAACGGGAGACAGGACAGAGGGACACGATAGCTGGAGTCTACAGAAAACTCACTCTGCAAGAAGGAGAGCGGAAGCTTCAAAACGGGCTGGCAAAAGCGGCTTCATCAAGTGCTGCTGCAACCGACGTCGCTGTTCTTGAGTTGTCTTCGTCGAGCAACTCGCCAGAAGTGGAGAAAGAGCTCACCATCAGAAACGCGTGCTCCTAAACGACTTCGTGGAACTGCAAGTGTGGTGAAACCTGAAGTGGCAGCTGCACTAGATCGGACTAATGTGACTGACCGGCAAGCAGCGCATATATTTTCAGCGTTAGCGTCTACGAGCCAATTCGGTCCGAAGTAGAAGACCTGATGATCAGCCGAAGCACTATCTACAAGGAGCGAATGGAACATCGGAAGAAGTTTGCTCATGAGATGAAGGAAGGCTTCGCCCCAGCAGTTCCTCTGATCTTGCACTGGGACGGCAAAATCATGGAGGATTATTCTGGTCCTGGTCGGGACAAAGTGGACCGTCTCCCGATTCTTGTATCTGGACAAGACGTGAAGAAGTTGCTGGCAGTTCCAAAACTTCAATCGGGAAAGTCGGAAGTAAATGGGAGTGCCATCGTGGAGACGATAAATGAGTGGGGACTGAGGGAACGAGTGAAGGGGCTCTGCTTTGACACCACCGCGTCCAACACTGGTTCAAAGGGAGGAGTTTGTGTTCGTTTGGAAACTGAGCTAGGGAGGAATTTATTGAACTTGGCGTGTCGACATCACATCTCGGAGATACTCCTAGAGACGGTCTTCAGCCTTCATGATGTCTCCAGCTCCAAATCTCTAAATATTTAGCTCTTCGGTCAGTTCCGGGACTACTGGCCTCACCTCGATAAGACAGCATACTCCTCGGCAGTGGATGAAGACCTAATCCCTGTGATAAATGGATATAAGACTGAGGTCATTGCATTTGCTGTTGACCAGCTGTCCAAATTTCAGCCACGGGATGACTACCGTGAGCTCCTTGAGCTGACGATTATCTTCCTTCGAGAGGTCCCTCCACGCGGGATCTATTTCCGATATCCAGGAGCAATATATCGAGCTCGTTGGATGGCTCGAGTTATCTACGCCATCAAAATGTGGCTCTTCCGCAAAAAATTTCCCCTCCAGCAGCAACAGGGATCATCAAGAAGGCCATCGCGCAGTGATCTGTTATAGAGCCACCTCCAGGAAGTAAGCCTCTTTGTCACGGCCGTCGGCCATCTATGTCAAGTATTGGTTTCAGAATCCGTCTTCAGTAGAAGTTCCGAGAAACGATCTGAATCTCCTCCGTGCACTAGCTAACTACGCTGATAAAGATATATCTAAGGCTGTCAGCACAGCATTCAGCCGCCATATTTGGTATGTATCAGAAACATTGGTAGGCTTCGGTTTCTTCGATGACAGTGTTGCAGCAGAGGAGAAGCAGATGGTAAATGCTCTGAAAAACAAAATCGGGTCTGAGGAGCCCCCTAAACGAATCTCTCCAGTTGGCCAGGCAAGTGAGAAAGAATTACACAATTTTGTCACCATGTCAACTCTGAAGTTTTTTGAAATACTTGAACTGCCTCAAGATTTCTTGGAGGAGGATCCAACACTTTGGCCAGTCCATGCATCATACAGGAGCAGCCAGGCTACTGTCCGGTGGGTGAAAGTGATCAACGACCTTGCACTCATCCAGTAGTTCAATGCATCTCTCACGCGCAGCGAAGAGCAGAAGCAGTTCCTTCTAAAAGTCGTTGAAGATCAATGGAAGGTCTTCTTGTCACCAACGAAGAAGTCTGCCATCATGCGAGCCAAACAATGATTAATTATCTAGCAATTATCTAATATATTTCATGTAAATTGTCAATGGAGAAATTCCAATGTTTTGTTTCTGTACAATACACAAATTATTTTAATAATAAAATATTCCCCCAACACGGATGATTGTGGACCACAGTCATTAGCGGGGATGGGGCTAATGACCTGTTGTGTGAAAGGAGCACTTATTACAATGTTTTAATAATTTAATTTGTCAAAATGGGCAGCATGCTTTTCACATATCTCCATTTTTTTTTAAATGTATCCCAATAGCAATAAAATGGATGGAGGTCTTATCAAAAAAACAAAATAGCTTTGAGCAAGTCCTAAATATATTCTGATCTCAAAACATTTTTTAGTGTATTATTTTATAATTTTTTAAGTTAGTGGCACCAAATGCCGGGTTGGCATAACAGATATTCCGACATCAGATTTATAAAACCACCCTAATAATATATATATATAATTTTTTTTTTTATACCCAAACGCCTCTCCCATTGCAGTGAGGTCGCGTCAGGAACAGCCAGGAAGCGCCTCAATCGCTCACACTCACTTCATCAGCTGACATGACAATAATGCACCTGCATCTGGGCAACATTATCCACAGCCGAGCCCGCAGACTACTCCACGGTTTACCCAGACCGCTTCATAAACCATGAGGTGGCACGTTGCCTGTCCGTCGCCGGTCGCCCCTATATACCACATCGCTCTATTTTTTTTTTCTATCTAGCGCGCATCTTTCACCCTCCCAAACGTCAAGGTCCCACTGACCCAAAGCCTCCCTCACCCCATCCTTACATCTCCTCCTCCCCTTTCCCCTTTGACACATACATCCTCTTCAGCATCCTCTCCTCACTCATCTCATCCACATGCCCAAACCATTTTAACACCCCATCTGCTCTCTCCACAAGACTCCTTCGACTCCCACACCTCTCACTGATAACCGTGTTTCTTACATGATCAATCCCCCTCGCCCCACATATCGTCCTCAATCACTTCATTTCCAGTACATCCACCCTTTTCCTTTCCTTTGCATTCGCCACCCACGTCTTACATCCATACAACACTGTTGGTGCTACTATACCTTCATACATACCTATCTTTGCACCAAGAGACACTGATCTCTCCTTCCAAACACTTCTTAGGGCACCCAGTCAGTACCTTTGCCTCTTTATCCACCCTGTGACCCACCTCTGCCTCCATAGTCCCATTCCTCACCACATCCACCCCAAGTACCTGAAACATGCCATTTCTTCCATTTCCTTACATTACAAACTTACACTCAGTCGCTCACGAACCTCCCTTTTATAGCACTACATAACCTTACTCTTATTCACATTTACTCTTAGCTTCCTTCTTTCACACACCCTCCCGAACTCAGCTACCAGTCTCTGTAGCTTTTCTTTCGAGTTCGCCAGAGAGTCGTATCATCCACATACAACAACTGATTCACTTCCCCAAAACCTCACCCCTCGCCATGACCCTTGTATTCACCTCTTTCACCACCCCGTCTATAAACACATTAAACAACCATGGATACATCACACACCCCTGCCGTAGACCCACTTCCACCGGAAACCACTCGCCCTCCTCTCTTCCCACACGCACACATGCTCTACTCTCTCGGTAAAAACTTTTCACCGCATTCAACAACGACCCATGCACTCTATACAGCTGCAGCACTTGCCACAACACCTTTCTGTCAACCCTATCATAGCTTTTTCCATACATACTGGGGGCACTTAATATATTTCGCCCCACCCTTTTTTCTTAGCTAAATAATACGCCATGGGGCTGAAATGTCTTTTGGTCCTTAAGTTTGAACTTTGAGCTTCACATAACCGGATTTTTCCAGTTTGAACCTCCCCTGCTTGTATAAAACCGCTTTTAAACGCCCTTGTATAAAACCGATGGTTAACGCAGTTTCGAAAATGGCGTCTGACAGTGATATGCGTCGTAAACGGAGGGCTGTTATCGAGTTCTTAACCGCAGCGAAGGAAACAGTTGGAAATATTCACAAACGTCTACAAAACGTTTACGGAGATGCTGCTGTTGATCGAAGCACAGTTGGACGCTGGTCTAAACGTGTGAGATCATTGGAGAGAGTGAGAGCCAGCCTCGGTGATGAGCCACGCAGCGGTCGCACGGCATCGGCTGTGACATCTCACACTGTGCAACGTGCTAACAGCATCATTATATCAAATCAGCGCGTCACATACAAGGAGCTATCACTGGAGTTAGGAATTAGCGAAGGAAGTGTGAATACGATAATTCAGCAACTGGAATACTCAAAATTTTGTGTGTTCACGGTTTGTTCCTCGCCAACTGACTGAAGATCACAAAGCCCAAAGAAAAGAAATTGCTTCAGAGTCGTTGGTTCAATACGAGACAGAAGGGGATGACTTCCTTTCACGAATTGTGACTGGGGATGAGACTTGGGTACACCACTTTGAACCTGAAACAAACCGCCAATCCATGGAGTGGCATCACGCAGACTCCCCACGCAAGAAAAAGTTCAAAATGGCTGCCTCTGCAGGAAAGGTTATGGCCACCATCTTCTGGGACATGAAAGGGGTGATTCTGGTGGACATTATGAAGAAAGGACAATCAACTCAGAGACATATGGTTGCTACCCTACAGAGACTCCAGAGACGTATAAAGCGAGTTCGACCAGTGAGAAAACTGGAAGACGTCCTTCTTTTGCACGATAACGCAAGACCACACAACAGTTTGCAAACAAGAGAGGCCATCTCAAAAATGCGCTTGACTGTGTTACCCCACCCTCCATACAGCCCAGATCTGGCACCTTCAGACTTCCATTTGTTTGGGCCAATGAAGGATGCTATTCGTGGAAGTAAGTTTCAGAGTGACGATGAGATTGTGAGGAGGTTAAGAGGTGGCTCCAGCGGAACCCAGCGGACTTTTACCAGCAAAGAATACAGTCCCTTGTTTCGAGGTGGAGGAAAGCCGTGGAAAAGGATGGAGACAATGTGGAAATATAAAAACTTGTAAAAAAGGCATGCAACTCATTGTGTACAAAATTTTTAGAACTTACAAGGAAACTTGGAAAGAGAAAAAAAAAAAAAAAAAAAAAAAAGGTGGGGCAAAATATATTATGTGGCCCTCATATATATATATATACAGGGTGTCCCGTAAGTCTGGACCCATAGGGATTTATAATATATTTTTATATTATGTTATTATTATTATTTTTTATTATTTTTTATTATGATTTTTATTTGTGGGGCCACTTGAAAGCCAAAGTGTACGAGGTCAAACTTCAGAACATTTTCCACCTTAAAGCACGCATTGTGGAGGCGTGTCAAGAAATTTCTGCGACTGTGATTCAGAAAGTGCTGTCGCAGTGGAGATTGCGTCTTCAGCTATGTGTGCGACACAACGGCGGACACTTTGAACAGATTATGTAATAAATTTTTGGACTATTTTGTAATTTTATTATTTTTCCCTATGGGTCCAGACTTACGGGACACCCTGTATATATATATATATATATATATATATATATATATATATATAAAACTACTCCAGGGTTTTGTCCCTAACCTAAGAAATGAAATGGAAACAAAATGGAGAGAGAGAAAAGGCAAATTTTGTACTGTCCCAGCTGCAGTGGGGCAGGGGGTCGCGAAAGCGAAAACGAGGATGGAAAATACTCTCAGAATACGAGGCCCAAAGCTTTTGAATGCCCTGCCAAAAGAAGTGAGGAACCTCAGCCAGGGGTGTGCTGGGACCGGTTGTTAAATTTTTGGATCACCGAACCGTTTGTTTGTTTGTTAACAAATATTTAACAGTCAATAGAAATTTATCTTGAAATTTGCAATTTGTCAGTCAGTCTTGATGAATTTTACGAATGCTCATGAGGTCCGGGATTTGTCTCGTTCACAATTGTGTTTTTGCAAATTATAGCTTTAGTTTACAATGTCACATTTGATGTTACATTCGTTGCATGCCATTAGAATAATTTTATTTCATTATGAAATTTTTAGAAAGTATTTATAAAAAGATCGATCGAACAACTGCGTAATAAGCAAAGCTGGCTTGCTGGCTGGAACTGAAACACGTGGTTGAATGATACATCATGATTGAGAAGGTAAATTTATATCTAATTTTTTTTTTTTTTTTTTTCAGGATTTTATAGAAAAATATAGGTAGTATCACAAGCAGTGGTCGTTTCAATATTTATTTTTTGATGAAAAATTAGTTTATTTTTAGATAATTGTCATTAGTGAGTATAAAGAATGTTAAATAATTTCTGCCAAAATGTTACAAAATGCTGTTTGGAAAAGCTAAAAATGCGTTGGCTTCCGGGGCAGAGCCCCGGAACCGCTGGGGGAACTACCACTCACCCCAGACCCCCTACCTTAATGACACGCCATTGGCGGTCGCCGATTTACACCCCTATCTGTATCAGAACCAGTTGTTAAGAAATTGGCAGCACAACCCTGCCTCCAGCACACCGACTTGAATAACTTCAAGGACCAGCTGGACAGATTCCTGTGTAAAGTCCCTGACCAGCCATGTGTGGCTGGCTACGAGGGCAGAAGATCGGAAAGCAATAACCTCCTTCACCAAATCCTGCAAATGAGGCGGGATGTTGCAGAGGGGTCGACCGCAGGTCAATCCTGAACCGTCGTTCAAACCCTCAAAGTTATATATATATATACACCGTATATATATATATATATATATATATATATCCCCGCAAGGGGGTTCTAAGCTCGTGCTCTTGAGTGCTCTTTGTGCTCGTTTGTACGTGCTTGTTCCTGGAGGTTTCACGTGCGCCCTCCCGGCCCTAGCACCCAAGGATGATGAGGCTCGACCCTGCAGTCCTTGGTCTTTTTCCACTTCGGCTGTCCCCTCCACCCTTTCTTTTTCCTGTCTTTCCTCTCACTTTTTCTTTGTTTTTCCGCTGAGATATGCCCTTTAAATAGAGGCGAATCGGTTCTTCCTGAACTAAAAAAAAAAAAAAAAAAAATATATATATATATTATATATATTATATACACACACACACACACACACACACACACACCGGGTTGCCCAGAAAAAAGTAAGCTATTGCTTTTAAGATTTTATTCAGTTTTACTTTGGAAAATCTGCAACAAAGATAAATAGAGTATATTAAAAACAAATATTAAAAAGACATAGAAGTGCTACATATAAAAGCAAATTATTTATTTAAATCGTTATAAAAGCAAGCAAATCTTGACAATAGTGAATATAATAGTTGATAAAAGCAATAGTTTACTTTTTTCTGAGCAACCTAGTATATATATATATATATATATATATATATACTGTACGTACAATGACCACGCAGTATATAAATGAATAGAAACGACATAATATTAAGGAACGTTTCTGCACACGCGGAAGAGAAATAACGAATAAATGAAAAATGAGGCGAACCGCCCGGGAATCGAACCCAAGGCCTTCCAATTGCCGGTTGGATGCGCATCCAACCGGCAATTGGAAGGCCTTGGGTTCGATTCCCGGGCGGTTCGCCTCATTTTTCATTTATTCGTTATTTCTCTTCGCGTGTGCAGAAACGTTCCTTAATATTATGTCGTTTATATTCATTTATATACTGCGTGGTCATTGCAGTTAAATGCACATATTCACGATTTGCGAGGGTGCCCTCTCAGGGCATTGGTTTCTGCCCTATGTAGGAGAATTTCGATTTGTGAATGATTGAGGTCCGTGGTGTAATGGTAGCGCATCCAACCGGCAATTGGAAGGCCTTGGGTTCGATTCCGGGCGGTTCGCCTCATTTTTCATTTATTCGTTATTTCTCTTCCGCGTGTGCAGAAACGTTCCTTAATATTATGTCGTTTCTATTCATTTATATACTGCGTGGTCATTGCAGTTAAATGCACATATTCACGATTTGCGAGGGTGCCCTCTCAGGGCATTGGTTTCTGCCCTATGTAGGAGAATTTCGATTTGTGAATGATTGAGGTCCGTGGTGTAATGGTAGCGCATCCAACCGGCAATTGGAAGGCCTTGGGTTCGATTCCCGGGCGGTTCGCCTCATTTTTCATTTATTCGTTATTTCTCTTCCGCGTGTGCAGAAACGTTCCTTAATATTATGTCGTTTCTATTCATTTATATACTGCGTGGTCATTGCAGTTAAATGCACATATTCACGATTTGCGAGGGTGCCCTCTCAGGGCATTGGTTTCTGCCCTATGTAGGAGAATTTCGATTTGTGAATGATTGAGGTCCGTGGTGTAATGGTAGCGCATCCAACCGGCAATTGGAAGGCCTTGGGTTCGATTCCCGGGCGGTTCGCCTCATTTTTCATTTATTCGTTATTTCTCTTCCGCGTGTGCAGAAACGTTCCTTAATATTATGTCGTTTCTATTCATATATATATATATATAAATAAAGGACGACGCTTGTATGGAAGAGCGTTCCGCACAAGATGAGGAGGGAGAACGAACAAATGAAAAATGAGGTACCTCCCGGGATCATCCGATTGCCGGTCATATACATGCGAAGGTGCCCCCTCAGAGCATTGGTTTCTGCTCGTATGTAGGAGAATTACGACTTCTGATTGATCAAGGTCCTTGGTATAGTGGATAGCATATCTGACCGGCAATCGGATGATCCCGGGTTCGATTCCCGGGAGGTACCTCATTTTTCATTTGTTCGTTCTCCCTCCTCATCTTGTGCGGAACGCTCTTCTACACAAGCGTCGTTCTTTACATTAATTATACTGTGTGTTGTTTGCGGTTAAAATGTGTGTGTGTGTGTATATATATATATTAGTGATGTAGCGGATGTCATTTTTTTCACATCCGCGGATGCGGATGAGGATGTTTGATTTCAACATCCGCGGATGTCTACATTTTCGTTATTTTTTAGGATATATTCGAGATTTGTTGTGTTTAACGTATATAATAAGTTATTATATAGAGAGAGCTGTAGCTATAATGTAATATAATTGATTAATTGTACAATAATTGCTGTACTTTTCTCTGAACATATAAAATAATATCAAGCATCTAACTAATATAGAAATCAATTAGTGAATTCGTCTGCAAATAAATTCGTTATATTTTGTTGAGTTTCAGCCACAATTAGAAACCATAATTGTGTTACCAGGATGCGGGACGTGAACCCAACTCAAATGCACCCCACCGACCTCTTTCCCCAACCTCCACCCTTATAGAAAGAGATCTTTAATTAGCTTGATAACTATTTATATTAAGTTTAAAGTTTTATTAGGCATATTTATAAATGAGTAATTAAAATAAAGTAAACTAAGATGTTCATCGTTTAATATTCAAACTTAATTATAGGAAGGTTATGCTTAAGGAACATTAATTTTTCTGCCTTTTCTGCTGCCAGTCTGTTTCTCTTTTCATCATATATTAATCCAGCACTGCTAAATAATCTCTCGCTTGGTATGTTTGTTGGAGGACAGGCTAAATGTTTCCTTGCAAGTTTACTCAAGTATGGATAGATATTCTGCGTATTTTTCCACCAACTAATAGGATTGTCACATGCAGCCAGGCGTTTTTCTTGGTGATAGCTCTCGATCATTTTTACTACATCTTTTGACATCGCGTAGGTCTCGTCATTGCTGCTTGACTCAAGAAACTGAGAGACAGGTTGCAAGAGAGTAACTTCATACAAGAACAGCCTCTCGTCTTGTCGCTTGCATCACTTTTGCGCACAATGAACTAGTTCTATTAATATAGTAGAATTTGATAATTTCCGCTTATTAATGACGTTTTATCTCAACGGTCCACATCCGCACGACATCCGCAGTCCAAAGTGCGGATGCGAGAAAATGTGCGGATGTTCCGCGGATGCGGATGCGACCTACATCGCTAATATATATTATATATTTTATATATATACACGCACATATTAAATAAAATGGCGTTACTTCTATAAAGGAGAATGTAAATTAAATGCAAATTCATTAAAAAACGTTTATTGTAAGAAATATGGAAAAATTATTTACAAACAGGTTTACAGATAAAGTCACATCATCCTCAACCGAGAAATGGGGGAAATAAATAAATAATTATGCTTAAGTTGTACTGTTTTAAACAATGATTTTTCCTTCACTCGAAATTATGAAATGATGCACGAGTTACAGCATTCTTAAAATTTATGTTGAGGAATTTAGTCTCTTTGAAGGAGTAAACTGGTTTAGCTCCAAAGAAACACATTTATGAATAAGAGTTTTACGCCAAAGGAAACGTAAAGTACATAAAATAAGTGTCTATTACCGAACCAAAATTTCTCCTTTAAGACTGGAGTCTTCAAACTGAAATTTGGAGGATAGTTCCCGACACTATGTTTACGCTGGAGTGCGGTACAAGGTACGAGATTTATAAGAATACAGTGGACCCCCGTTTAATGATCGTAATTGGTGCAAAATAAACCATCGGTACACGAAAAAATCGTTACACGAACCCATTATAACATGTAAATGGCCTAATTGGTGCAAATTTTTCGAAAATACACTCTTGCAAGACTTAAAAACACTAATTTTCCATGTTTAAAAAGATATTTTAACAATACATGATATTTTAACACCAAAAATGTATTATAACTTATTTTGCTGTAAATAAATAATAAAAACAATTAAATAAACATAATTAAATAAAGAAATAAATATAAAAAATTATTTACCTTAGGTTGGTGGAGTGTAACATGGATGAAAATCGATGGTGGTAGTCGTGGGGTTGGAGGAGAAAATTATTGTTTGGAAGGAGAATCTCCTTCCATCGTGAATTTGGCGCGATCGTTCAAAAATCGTTACACGGAAATTAATCGTTACACGGGCAATATATTCTCAATGATGCTTGATCGTAACACGAACCAATCGGTAAGCGGGAGTCCACTGTATTTGGGTAAATAAGTCAATTTGGAGGGAAAAATTTTATAACTCAAATGCATTCAATCCAAGATAAACGAAAAAACAAATATTCATCGACTTTTCACGTTATTTAATCACTTTTCTATGAACTACAAAAGGTTACAAGTTGGAAATTCCTTTTAGTTTCACTTTGTACAAAACCGATTCCTTACCAACTAGTTGTAACGGAGATTCGATGGAAATAATAATAATAATAATAATAATAATAATAATAATAATAATAAATAACAAATATGAGGTGGTAGTGTAGTTACATTTTATTTCTATACAAGTAAAACTTAAATGGCTCCAAAGAGACGTGACAATGCGTTTTTCTACTAATGAAATAACCTCTTCATTTTTAGTATCGCTTCACCCGATTAATTTAATGGAAAATGTCGATATAAAATATATTAAAAAGTTTCTATCGTGAAATTGAGTAGAAAAAATTTCTCTATCATTCTATACGATTTATAAAACGTATAAAAATAAATCTAATCATATTAGAGTGCAAATATCGCGCGTCATGCAATGAATTTTCTATCGAGTATTTACAAACCAGAACCATATACGTAATGCGCTACATCGATAATAATAATAATAATAAAAAAGGAGAGTAAGTACAACTTATTATGAATCGTCTAAACGAGATATTTCGGAAGTATTTTTATCACTGCCGAAACTCAATTAACGCTACAACCCTGAAATATCTGGACTAATTACGATCTTACACCTAAAATGAGAGAGAATTCGAAAGAATAAAACGGAAGAGAAGTCATAAATAATAAATTAAAAGAACCGTTTACGTTTACATAACATATATTCACATTCGTAGTTTTGGTTTTCATTTCTTAAAAAAAAAAAAAATCAAATGTATCACGGCAAAAATGAAGAGACGAGCGAACCAGATCGATAAACGAATTTATAATAATCTTACTTAAATTTCATAATATCGTATACTATAAACTTGTCAATGAAATCTTTCGCATCAGGTACTTCGAGAAGGGAAGAGCTAAGAAAATTCATATTTCAAAAAATAAACATTAACTTCTACATTCCGCTACTTTTTCCTTTTAAAATGACGCGCGCTTATTAATACCATGGAAAATTATATAGTCTCTCTCCATCCTAGACATTTAAAACCCAATTATCACCAAATTTAATATCATATAATAATATCAACGAGAGATTCAAACACTATTCTAAGAAAGATGAAAACCTATACATAGTGCAAGTTCATGTACATGTTCAACAGGCTACTACACACCCACCAAGAGAAGTGCAACATACTACAAGTAGATTCACTAATATATATATATATATATATATACATATATATATATATATACATATATATACACACTGTTAATTTAAATTAACTTTCTAAAGTACACAAATTAGTTAACGAGTTTATACTGCATATTAAAAATATATGAGAATCCAATACAAAATAAAGCTATTTAATAATACTTGGAAACAGTTGCTTAAAAAATCACTCGAAGCTTCAGACACGTTTGGCGAAAATGAAAAATGCAACCGAGATGGGGAACAATATGTTCATCCATTCATTGTCAAGGTCAAAGGGGCATTTAAATAAAGGCATGACACTGTGCTCAAACTCATCTGAAATTTCCTCGGCTTGCAATTATTTATTTGAAAACGGTGCCACTCGTCAGCAAGTGACCAAAATAAAAAAAGGACTCCATTGTTTTAGGTTATACGTAAGGCAGATAATTTTTGAATTTTAGTTTTTCCAAAATTCGAGTCGTAAAAATAGGATTATATTTTTACTCGTTCATTCGTGAAGAATTCGGGTTTTAACATTTTATTAGTCAATTCGGTAATAAATCGGATATACGTACGTACGTACGTGTGTGTGTGTGTGTGTTGTGTGTGTGTGTGTGTGTGTGTGTGCGCGCGCGCGCATTAGGGTGGTCCAATAAAAATGAAAAATATATTTCTCGACATTTGCCCATATTCTGCAACCACTAATGTTGTTGGAAATAAAAAACTGGATCGATTCGTGCATATTTAGAGGTGGCGCAACTCGAAGCCTTAGTATCATTATACAGTTTGGGGTGGCAAATTTCTTGAAACTCGCGACACCCTTAAATATTACTGGATTTAGCTCAACATCCGGTCTGAGGTCTTTTTTCATATAAGGAATGAGAAAATGCATCAGGAGCTCTTATTTGTGCATTTTAATTTTTTACCATATATGTGTGGCTCACATATATATGTATATGCACGATACAACTCAGAATGGTCACCTGAGAAACTTTTATGTTACACAGACTGCGCATGGAACAAGGAACTCTTCTGGAAAAATTAAATCAAGACTCGGGCATGACCCGTTTGCTCATGTTGGGCTTCCATCACGAAAAAGGAAAACTTTAGTATTTGTCGTTTACCATTATTTATTCAGACCACAGTGGATTTAATTTTCACAGAGGAGTTCCTTGTTCCATGCATGGTCTGTGTGTAACATTATATATACGAATAATTTAGGGATGTACCGAATACTAAAATTCGGCCGAACACCGAATATTTGGTGCAAAACTATTCGGCCGAATACCGAATATTAGTTTTATTTGGGTTATTAGGCGTCACTATAAAAAACTGAAGCCTTTATCAGTTTGACAGCACATAGAATTAAGTAAATGTGAGCAAAAGCAGCAGCATGTTTTAGCCACCAAAAATCTGCCAGATTCCCATACTCATGAAAAATTTGCAACTGCATTGACTTCTATATTGCAAGAATGGTCAATAAAGAGCGATCGTGTGCATGCAGTTGTGCACGACAATGGCTGTAATATTACTAAAGCTGTTAGCGTTCTCAAAATTACTCCTGTTGCTTGGTCGAATCATGCTTTAGCACTTGCAGTTGATGAAGCCCTTCTTAGCCAGAAGTCTGTTTCAGAGATATGTGCAATTGCGCGCCCAATCTGTTGGGCCTTTGACAGACTTAAGGAATTCCAGAAGCAACATAATTTACCCGAAAACAAACTTATAAGAGTCGTTATCACCCAATGGAACTCTACATTCTATATGCTACAACGATTTCTTCAACGAAAAACTGCGGTTGTTGCATTCGCCTCGGACTATGACATACAGTAGCAACCTTCAATAATCATCAGTGGACTCTAATTCAGTGTGTTGTAAAGCTTCTTAGTCGATGTGAAAAATTGACGAATGACTTTTCCTCTGATTCTTCTTCTCTTCACATGGTGTCTCCCGATGTAACAGGTCTCGTGGTATTTTTGCCTAACATAACTGATGATGCAGGTGTTCATACTATGAAAAACGATTTAATAGAAAATTCACAGGATCGTTTCAGGCAGTTGAAGGCAAACATTACTCGCATGATTTCTCTCGTTTTAGATTCTCGTTTCAAATTTGCTTGCATAAGAGTGCCTGAGTTTGTAAAAAATGAGATCATCATTATGTCTGCATCACTTCACGCTAGTCCTGCACGTAATATAACCTATGGCGATGAAGCAACTGATTTTGTTTCACGAGATCAAGAACCTTTGAAAACGAAGCCGAAGGTTAATTTATGGAGTTATTTCGATGAGGTTGTGTCTCCACCTATCAAAAATTGTTAGGAAAGTTATCAAAAAGAATTAGACATCTATTCAAAGGAGCCACGAGTCAGTCACGACACGAACCCTCTTGATTGGGGTCGCCATAATAGTGAAAGATTCCCGAAACTACTGAACAGCTGGGATTTGCTGCGAGCCGCCTGACGTCACCGGGTCTTGGATCCCAGGGCCGATGGATTCGTAGTCAGCGACAGGGCCGGATTTAGGCAAAGGTGGGCAGTTGCGGCGCAACATTTTTGGTTGCGCTTGCGCTTGCGGCGCAACTTTTTGAAAAGGGTTGCGCTTGCGCGTGCGGCGCAACTATTTTAGCAGAGTTGCGGTTGCGGTTGCGGCGCTACAAAAATTGTTGCGCGTGCCCACCACTGCAGATATACGTTAAATGCAAAGGTGGGCAGTTGCGCCGCAACATTTTTGGTTGCGCTTGCGCTTGCGGCGCAACTTTTTGAAAAGGGTTGCGCTTGCGCGTGCGGCGCAACTATTTCAGCAGAGTTGCGGTTGCGGCGCTACAAAAATTGTTGCGCGTGCCCACCACTGGATTTAGGAGTGGGCAAAGTGGGCAGCTGCCCATGGGCCTCCACATATTGACAAGCCATTATCAAAATAGAAAAAACCCAAAATAGAAAAAACCCGATAGATGATCAACAAAAAAACGCGCATCCAATACCACTGTAGTACATAAACTTTTACCAATTACTATTTGTTGTGTACTGATTATTATTTTGTTTTTATTACTCTTTTAGGCCTACTCTCACTATAATGGAATACCCGAGTAACCCGAGGCTTTCATTTTTTGCAGAAATGAGTGGAATGGACAGACACAAGAGTGCACGATGTTTTGAAAGTGTATGTATGTTAATTATATTATGAATCTTATGGATGACTTCAATTATGTCTTCCCCTAAGGTAGGGGGGCCTCCACACGTCTAAATCCGGCTCTGGTCAGCGATGCTAACCACACCACCACGAGGCGCGCGCGCGTGTGTGTGTGTGTGTGTGTTAGGGTGAGCCCCACATACTGTATATGGTAAACAATTAAAATGCACAAATAAGAGCTCCTGAGGCATTTTCTCATTCTTTATATGGAAAAAGACCTCAGACCGGATGTTGAGCTATTGAGCTAAATCCATTAATATTTAAGGGTGGCGCAAGTTTCAAGAAATTTGCCACCCCAAACTGTATAATAGGCCGGGTCGAAATTTTTGATTTCTTAGGTACATAGTGAGAGGTGGTTCAATCAATCATAGTAACACCCTGGTAAAATATTTTTTAATTCTGAGGACCCCTACCGGTTTCAGTTTTTTTCAGAAAATTCATAAAATTTGAGATAATTTGCGATTTACTTCGAAATTTTTTTATTATTACAAAAATTCGATTATAAAAGTTTTTATTTATTTTTTAATGAAAAAATTTAATACATAAATTTTTAGCTATTATTGGTAGAAATTTAGAAATTAAGACAGAAATTCAATAAAATTTTTGACCTAAAACATGTTTTTTTTTTTTATTCCTTTCGTTGACCTTTCCACTCACTTAAAATAAATTTATGCCGATTAATATAACCAATTCTTTCCTGGCTAGATTTAGTTACTAAGTCCACACCCTGTTCAACGCTTTGGCTGTGACATGGAAAATCTAGTATTTCTAGAGGTTTAGTTCTAATCTGAAGCAATTGCTCATTCTGAAGTTTTGGCTAAATTTTCATTTCTATCACTTCTATCACTTCACTATTTTGAAAATTTTCTATTAATTCTAAGTCTTCTTCATAATCTAAGTCCTCTCTGTCTTGAAAATCGACATCTTCATTATCATCATCTATCACTTCTGATGATGCAAATTCCCTTGCTTCTCTTAATTTTTCTTTTGATTTCTTTTCCCTTTCCTGTACTTTTTGGATTTTGCCTAACTTTCTCAAATTACTTGTAGTAGTTTTTTATCAATTTTTCCTAACTGGTTTTTTTCTTTTCTTTCTTTTTGACCAATAAAAACTTCCCAAAGTTTTCTAGCCCTTATGCCTTTATCATAACAGTGGCATGGATATGTCAAACATCTCGTCATATTTCTTTAATTTTTCATAATATTTTTAATTTCTTTTTATCATAGGGCATTTAGTTAACTTATCAGCATCTTCTATAAGTCTAGTAACTCTAACATAAATTCCCTTTGTATCAATTGTCGGGAAAGAAATTTTTTGCCAAATTTCTTTTATATCTTGAACAACTACGTTATAGCAATCATTTTTACTTATTTTACCCTGTGCTTTAGATTCTTCCTCTAACAATAAAATGGAAGTGCCTTACATCATCAGCTTTTGATGGCGTCATGGCAGATGAAAATTTTGCTAGATATCCGAAGGCTGCATTGTGGCTTCTTTTTCTAGTAGCCATAATTTAATAAGATTTTAACTATATTTTATTTATTACTGATATTTTAAAATTAAATAACGTATTTTAATGCAAACTTTTAACATTCTAGGTACCTAAATAGGAATCTGGAAAGAAAAAAAAAAAATGTAATAATAGGTCTTATATCCGGTGCTATGAGTCAGCACCGGATAGGATTTCACTTCATTGTGTAGCTTCAGTTCACTGTGGTGAGTCGATAAAATTAAATGCGTTTTCTTACGTTTTTTTTAATTTTTTTTAATTGTGGTGTTGTGCAGCATGAATATGCTTGCTTCATAGGGACAAACAATCAACAAGAAATTTTACATTGAAGTTTTCAGACGTCTACGTGAAGCAGTTCGGAGGAAACGGCCGCAGAAGTGGGAGTCCAGAGACTGGATGTTTCATCACGATAACGCGCCATCTCACTCGTTGCAACTTGTCTAGCAATTTTTAACCAAAACGCTACCATGCCGACACTAGCCAACGGGCAAGTTTTTCTAGACGACGACGACCTAATGGGTGTTCATGGACAAGAGTTCCCGTCTTTCGGGGTCCGCAACTACTGACTCACGCCCGAGGACTAAGCAATGGATAGACGCCGATCGCCGTCGATCTTGTGTTGACACCTCACAATTACAGAAGCCACAATTATAATACTGTGATCTGCAGGTGTTGTCAGTGGAGGCTTTCTGCTGGATGAGAACTGTCCGAGCGTCTCGAAGGCGGTCGAACAGATTGACGTTAGCTTAGAACAACTGAAGGCCACGGCAGGGATAACACTGCCGCAGCCCCGCGTGTTGCTTCTGGTCACTCCATCTGAACTTGGGTCGCCTCCATTCACTCTCTTTATAGCCCACTCCACCTCGGTAGAGTCCGAGGGTTTCATTAGGTTCCGCCACTGATCGACTATCAGGAAATGACAGTGTACCAAATATCCCGGCAGAAGACAATCCTTTAGTCTGCCCCAACGGTGTTCCACCCCCTAAATCCCGAACTTTACCCAAAACGCCTTCTTAAGTTAGAGTACAAAACGATTCACCTATTGAACAAACCCAACGTCGCTTAACCTTACCGATCTAACGGGAAGCAGTGTTGCGACGTGGCCACAACGTACCCCGTCTGACTGAGAAAATGTCAACCGTAAATGAAAGAACCAAAAATTTATGGTAGATAATGTGTGCAAGACAGTGCATTTCAGGTTTGAAGGTGTATTAATTTCAATGCTCCAAAATTGGCTTATGTGATACTTGGTTGGGGAATGGTAGTTCTCTTTTGAAACTGAGAGCAGTCGAAAAGAAGCATGGTTACTAAAAAGGAGATAGCTTATGAAGGAGAACATTTTAGGAGAGGTATAACGTGAAATTATTAGATAACCCTGGTTGAGGTAATATACTGCATCATACCTAGTAATGACGCCAAAGGCTCAGGTATAAGAAGAAGAAAATCCGAGTAAATGAGGTGTGTGAATGTGTCAACGCGCGAAATGGAACTTATAAGTGTGATATAAGAACCTATAAAAATGAGGGGAATAGAATCTGGCAAAAGGAAAGTGAATGGAATAAAAGGTTATCTTGAGACTGGAACAATTCCTACCTTATACCGCTCACGATTCTTTGTGCGAGACTGCGGATGGATTTTGTTTGCAAGAATGAATGAAAGCGCCGTTCCCCTTAAAGGGAGAGCAAAGGAACACCGATATCCTCCTTTTTATGAACAGGTGATGCTCGAACCGAGTACATTGTTTTTAATGTGTCACGCGATGGACAAGCAACTCCAGATTCATCTCTGAATTCAATAAATGCACATGCTTAGCCCGGAAGTAATGTTGGAATAGTTTTGGAGTTAGTGGCGGGCGACTGGCAAACTGGCAATCATCCTTTAGTGCATGAGGAATTCTACTAAAAATCCAATATAAAGAAATATAATAGCGGTATGGAAATTTATTAACTTGAAGGAGTTGGTCATCTGTAAACTGCGATGCCTCATCTAAAATAATTTTATTTTATTTCCAAGTGCAAAAAAAAAAAAGTCTAATATGGTGTGATAATGTTCGAGATTGTTTAACCACCTTTGTAGCATCTATAACGGTTCTATGGAATTACACTTTTGCAAATGAAACTATAAATGATTTACCATCCTAAAAAAATAATAGATTTTCCAAAGGCGTTCTCAGACTCGAAATAGTGAGCGTTTTTGTTCATCAAAATATGAAATCTGGAATCGATGAAGGGGGACTATTTCACGTATCTAGACTTTGATTAAGTACATTTTAAAGTTTCAATATTCGAGCACAGGTCTAAGCCTATTCTAGTGGCTACAGTACACAAAATGCCCTTAAGCGTAATAGGACCTACTTCATACTTTCGCATCCTGTGTATTCTAACTTTGTTGTCACATATGGGTTATCACTATTGCGGGTTCTGAGGGTAAAACTTACTTCTTAAGTGAAATACTCGTACAAACGGATTAAGGGATTATTGGCCTCGGCTCATTAGTTTTATTACTTAGTGTCTGGCCAGACTTACGGTGTCTACTAAACAGTCATTCTGAGTATCTATCAGGGATTCCTCCACATTGCAAACTATTGAGGAATTCCTCGCTAAAAATTTCATAAATCCTCACTAATGAATTAAAGGGAGTGAGAGAAGTAGAGAAAACACAGTTTTTATGTCACTTTGAAAGAGTATTTGGTGCTTTTAATTTATAATTTGTTGCACGGATGATGTGATACCTTTGTAGCTTCTGAGCGATGGAACCTTGGAACCTTGAAACTAGGTTACAATGTATTAATCGTGTTCAGCGGGTGCGCGCACACGCACATACGAAATAAATAAATAAATAAATAAACAAAATTGTGAGCACAATGCCAATTTGAAGAAAGAAGCTCTTTCTTAAACAAATTCCTGGTTCTTTACTCAAAATCCCTGAGAAATCTCCAACTTTTCCAGAATTTAAAATTCCTTCACTTTTCAAGATATTTCAAGTTTGGTAAACACCCTAAGACAATATATCAGGAGTCTCGAGTCCGGCCAGAACACCGCGTCAAGCACATTATTATTTATTATGTGAACTGGGTAAATTAACATTCTCTATGAATAATTTACGTCTAAAAACTTAAAAGAAACCGTGATCATCGATCATGAACGTCAACAAACGACGGATGAACAGTAAAAGTAGATGTGTCTGGAAAATTCTATTTTTGTAAACGGGAAATCATTGAATAAGTACTTACCTACCCATTCACACGCAATATAAAATAATCGAAGTTACGTCTACAGCGTCGACAGTTATTGCAAGGTAGTTTCATATAGTAGAGAAACGAAAGTTCCCTCCTCTCAGTGGGAGAATTCCTACAGTACGTCATGGGTAAGTCATGGATAAGCTTTTTGCGTTTAAATAGAGAGACTTGGAAACAAAACTAAACTGGAGACGCAAATAAAACAAATCTAAAATTTTTTCCCGCAATTACAATTTAAACTAATTTAAAAATGTAAACAAAATATTGAATACTATCCTGGAATAATCTTTAAAGTGATGTTGTCGAGAAGATGCGCATTGTATCGTAATTCAATGCAACTGTGGAATTCGAGACCAAGTGTCAAATTAGGAAACATTCCTTCTCATTTCGAGGAAAAATCCTAAACGCGAAAATTAATGTCTTTAAAAGAAGTCGGTTTTTGTTATAAATAATATAAATATTTAATTTACAAAGGCATTTTAGTCTAAAAATAAAAAGTTATCCTTAAAAAAGGAGATAATAAAGAGTCGGTTTCTCCATTCAAAAATAAATAAATTAAATAAGAAAAAAATTGTTCAAAGACAAAAAATTAATTTGGTTGAATCTGAGTATTGATTCTCCGCCATGTGGAGGTCATTTGCGTCGAGTGAAGCTGCTGCTGCTGCTGCTGCTGCGTCCTCCAATTCTTTCCTAAGGCAGAGCCCCGGGGGCCTCGGAGGACCTTCCTGAAAGCAAAAGTACCTTAGAGACCTCAGGAGCACCTCCCTCCCCTACGTAGACACCGAGGCTTCATTTCTCCGTGGACTGCTGCTGCTTTCTCTTTCCCTCACGTCGTCCGCAGCTTTGGGGGAAGTGGCAAACGGGGGATAAGAATAGAGCTGTGTGGGGGAAACACTGTTTGGGGGCTGAAGTTTAAGGAGAGGAGGGGGAGGCCGAGAATCAACGTTTGAAGGATGATCCCCATCCACCTGAAGAGGGATGAAAAGGCGCCATAGAAACGGTTCTCGATAGAAGATTCATTATTAAAGTTACAAAACGCCACTTTAACCACTTCCTCGAGGCCGGAGAGAGAGAGAGTATGAAGAGCGCCTTTGCGAGAGGTTCTTACAGTCACCAGTTCTCAATTTATAGCATCAAATGGAAAACCACCTCCTCCTTAGGCGCCCGGTAGCTCAGTGGTTACGGTGGCAGGTTCTGGGCAATGAGGCTTTGGTACACTCGCGGCTCCTGGGTTGGATTGGGTTGGCCGCTTACCTTGTTGCTGCCCAGGCTAAAGGTGACCCTTGGGACACACACACACACCATAGGGAAATGAGCTTCTTGGCTGTTTAGCCTCCTCCTTAACGGTCAAGGTCACGCTAAGCTACGGCTTAACGTGGAATCTAAACTACGGGTAGCTACATCTGAACGTAGGGGACGGTCACCCATCCAACTACTGAACAGACTCAACGTCGCTTAACCTCGCTGATCTAACCGGAAACGGTACTTCACAAAACAGTGAAGATGAAATCAATACTGCAATTAACGCAAATATTTACAACCAAGCGGTAAAACTGTTGAAGGTTAAAAATGAAACACCTTAAGACTACGGAAGAGCAAAAGATTGAGAGAATATCAAGTGTGTGCTCTCCTGAGGAAATTTAACCTCTTGATTGATGTGCATTAAGCAGTTGATCACCCTTCATAAAGTGGATTTTTGAGGAATTGGAAAATGTAACAAAAACTCGAAATGGAACTGCTTTAACTGTACGGTTATACCAATCAAGAGGTTAATTTCAAAGAAAGAACGAAATTTAGTTACCTGTTCGGAGCCGTTTCCTTCGGATGTGGTTGAAAGAGAATGGGGCTGCGGAGAACACACATCTTTATTCTTAGCGGCTGCGGCTGCGGCTGCGGCGGCTGCTGCTGCTGCAGCAGCCTCTTGCGCTTTCGCTTTCGCAAAGAGGGAATTGAGGGTGAGAGCGGCGTTCAAGACTGCCAATCCGTCTTGATTCTCAGAATCGTCACAACCGGATTCATTACAAAAAGAATCTGAAAATCGGTCTTTGTAAACAGGGATAGGAGTGGAAGGAACCGAGTCGAGAGAGGAGAGTTCGTTTTACACCAAACATATTTCTTAAATTGTTCCTCTCAAAATTAACTATCATGCCAAACAGAGAGTCTCACACCCATACATTAATGTTGGCTCCAATACACTTTCATGCAAATCTCTTGTAGGACCTACTCAAGCACTTTCTTCACATCAGGAGTTTTATCGCGCCCTTGATTTGTTTGCCTTGCTTAACTCTACTTCAACTTTTCAATATACTTTCACCTCTCTGTCAATCAAACACCCAAAATGTTTAAATTCTTTTACAACCTCTAAGTTTCTTCATTCACCAGAATATTACATGTTCAACTTCTTTCTCCCTCAAAAGCGCCTTACTTTCACTTATACTCACTTCCAACAACCTTTCACACGACAATGAAATTTGTCGCTGTTCTCCTTAATTCACTTTATGATTCATCCAGATGCATCATCATATCAGCATACATCAGAGGCAACAGCAGTCTTACTTTTATCTCACACATTATCCTATCAATATAGCGATATCACACACCATTGCCATTCCCCAATATTAGTAATAAGTAAGTCACTTAACTCTTACACAAATATACTGTTATCCACATAAAAACTACTCACTACATTTAACAGCTTACCACTGTCACCATACATTCTAAACACTTGCCACACGACAGGTCTATTCACTTTATCATAAGCTTTTTCTAAACCCGTGAGTGCTATACATACAGTATACTCGTACACCTTTTTCTTTTTATCAATTAGTTTCTCAGTCACCTGTCTCACTGTAAACATATGATGAAGGCATCCTCTTCCACACTCTAAATCAGTCGTATTTAACTTGGGGATAACGAGCTGGCGCTACTGTAAAAAAAAAAAACTGACTTATGGTTCCACTAAACTTTTATTCTTTCCTAATTTTCCTTTTCTCATATTTGTCATTTAAAAAAGGGATGGAGTAATTACGGTTTTGTCGGCTAGCTCAAGGGATAACAGCGAAAAACGTTAAATACCACTGCTCTAAATGGACCTGAGCAGAATCGTACTCAATTACTAGGTACCACTAATTTTAACAAAATATTTCATTTTTGAAGACAGACTAATAATAAAATTACATGGACAATTAAAGTAATCAGAACTATCTTGTATAATGGGAACAATCCCATTATGACCTTAGTGTAATCCTTTCAATTTTAAATTTTACTTTTAGTACGAAGTAATGTACAGCATTAGTTATTATAGTTTATATTATTAAAATACAAAACTATAAAACATATTTAATTGCGAGGGAAACTAAGCCGAAATTAACTTCCAACTTAAATATATACTTAGTGCTATTAAAATAGTCATTATTCAAGATTTATAAAACTTCGTGTTTCATTTTATTTACCAATGAAAAAATTCCTTACACTTATAACATGACCCTACAAAAAAAAATCGTCCATAGAGAATTAATATGAGCGGTTTTAGCTTAAAAAGATACATTTTTTATTTCCTTCTGAATATTGTAAGGGGTAGAAGTATGACGTCATTATTGTGTGCATTGTAAAATTCCAATATTTTGTTTTAAAATTATTCCGAATTTATTCTTAACCTTGAAGAGGTAGGGTGGGGTCAGAATGGACCACGCCGATTTTTCAAGAAGACATTCCAATTCAAATCCAAATGCAAATTAAGCTATTTTGCTCCTTTCTGCTCTGCTCTAGTGTCATTCAATACTGCATGACTAATACAGACTATATCCAGATTTTCACTGATCATATTTTTTTTTTTTTTTTTGTATTGGGGCGTTTACCGCCACTTCCCGCTATATGGTAGCGGATATCATGGCGAGGCGGAATACGAGAAAGAGAAACGGAGACGGAGAAAAGGCACTAGAAAAGGGAGAACAGCGGACTACAGGTGAGAAGTCACCTAAAGCTCAGATAGGATGCGAGATTGGGAGAGGAAGAGGAAAAGACGGTCAAGCGAGAAGAGAGGGCTCTCAGCGAGCATAAGGCGTAAACGTTCGGGGAGGGGGAAATCAGAAAGGAACGGGAAGGCGCGACGACGTACTGACGACAGGGTGGGGCATTCCACAAGGATGTGAGAGACGGTGAGGGGCGACTGGCAGGAGGCGCAACGAGGAGCCTCCTGCCGGAACATAAGATAGCCGTGCGTGAGGCGCGTATGGCCGATGCGAAGCCGCGCAAGGACGACCTCTTTGTGTCTGGAGCGGTGGAAAGAGGACACCCAATATGAGAGACGGGGGCGGATGGACCAGAGTTTATTTCCGGTGGCATCGTCCCAGGACTGTTGCCACATGCGGTCGTAAAAGGAACGAAAGACCTGCACATAGTCTGAGAAGGGGAGCGGCGGGGGAGGGGAGGCAGCGAGGCGGCGGACCGGGCTATGCGGTCCGCCGCCTCATTACCGGAAACACCAACATAGGCGGGAACCCAGCAGAAGGTGACCCGGATCCGGTGAACGGTGTGCAGGACATGGTACTCCTGTTGAATAAGGCGTACGAGGGGGTCCGGGGAATCATAGCGCTCGAGCGCCTGAAGGGCGCTCAGCGAGTCCGAAAAATGGTACAGGAGGACCGCGAACAACCCGATACCAGACGGAGGGCTTCCAGAAGGGCAAAGAGCTCCGCGGAAAAGATGGAGGCCTGAACCGGCAGGGGGATACCCCGGGAGGTAGGTGACAATGACGGAGAGAAGACGGCGGCCGCGACACCTGCAGGGGAGCGCGAGCCGTCAGTGTAGACGGGAACGTCGTCCGAATGGACGGGAAGATGGGCCAGAAAAGAAGACCGGAGGACGGCAGGAAGAGACTCCTTACGCAGGCCACGGAGCGCCTGGCAACGGCAGATAGGGGTGGTCCGCCAGGGGGGCGACAGATCGAAGGAGAACGGCAGAATAGAGGGTGGGGGGGATCCCCAGGGACGAGAAAATCTCGGCCAGAGGCGCAGCGAAATGCCACGTGTCAGGCCGGGGTAGCGCCTGGGAGATCGCGGAGAAGAGTAGGGACATCGGAAGGTGGCAGATGCGAAGGTAACACTTCGCCATGAGAAGGCCCCGGCGAAGGGGCAGGTGGGGGTGTCCACAGTCCACCTGAAGACTAGCGACAGGGGACGAGCGGAAGGCACCCGACGCCAGGCGAAGGCCACGGTGGAGAAGAGGATCCAGCATACGGAGTGCCGGAGAGGAGGCGGAGCTGTAGACCACACAGCCGTAGTCGACACGGGATTGCACCAGGGAGGTGTACAGGCGCAGCAGAGTACGCCTGTCCGCCCCCCAGGTCGTGTGGGACTGTGGCATGAAAAGACAGCAATTTTCAAGGGTTCTGTTCTTGTATGCAGTAGCTCTTCATTGCTGAAATTCCTTATCAAAGGTGGAGGATTGATAGCTTCCTTTCTCCAGTCAATCATCTCATAGTAGTCGTTGGAATCGAAATTTAGAGATTTAGGAAGCTCAAAATTTCGTGTGCCACTGAAACGTGTCCGACTGAGAAGTATCTTCTGAAGAGCATCTTCTCTGACATGTTGTCTGCTATCAGTAAGCATTGACAGTAGGATAGCTTCGGGATTGGCAAAATAGGCATTATTACGGAACACCGGTTCCATAATAATGCGATGTTTTTCTTCCAATCCTCGCATCAAGACAATCAAATGAAAAAAATTCCGTGCTCCGTCAGTAGCTTTAGGATGGGATTTGATATGAAACCATCCAGGAGCATATGATTTCACGACGATGGTTACCAGTTCTTTCAGATTTTGTTCGTGATGCAAAGTCAATACATATAAACGAAGAATCCGGTTTGCTCGGGTAATCCAGCGAGCATGATGAATGGCACCTGGAGACCTGCGGGCTAGACTTTCAGATACCCATCCAGATTGCACTGCTAGGCACATATCATAGAGATACTTTTGATCACTGCTCAACTCTTTCACGACATTCGGTGGTATATCTTGGACGTTGCCCTGAACTGGTGAAAATGCCACTAAGTCTAAAATGGTTAAATCACATTTCAATTTGGCTCCAATTGAACCTTTAAAGGTATTTGGCCCTGATGTTTTTCCGTCTATGGTTTCAAATGTGTGTCTGAAGGGGAGTTCATTCATGTGTAAAAGACACACGAGCCATTGAACTGATCTATGCAAAAAAATTTCAATCAATTTTATGGTACCAGCAATTCTACCAGTATTGACAGCAGTACCGTCGCATAGCAGAGCAATGAGTGTGTCGATGCTCGCTGAATCAATTAAGAACGTTATAATTTCATCAGCTATACACCGAGCATTTCCTGCGTCAGGGCAGAGATGGTCTACATAGATACCTCCAGGGTCTTTGATCAGCACATAATGTTCTTTCTCTTTTCCATGCTTGGTTAACGTATCATCCTTTCTTCCATCAAACCCTATACATTCAATATTCACATTTTCACATCTACATCTAGCAATATTTTTCTTGCCTACAGGAATTCTCTCTCTTTCTATTTTCTTCCTATCAAGCATGTTAGATTGATCGATTATTCCCATATCTTTCAATGCAGCATTAACAATAGCTGCTGTAGCTCTCGAACTCACACGGTAACGGTCTGCCACAAATGGTAATTCATTGTATGAATACCTATTTTGATCATTTTCAATCAATTCCACATCGGGCATGAATTCTAGCTCATTGTCACTGTCTTCTATATCTTGGCTAAAGTCATCTACTGAAGAAGATGGTACAACTTCCATAGCTTCTGCCATTTCCACTTGTGACCTTTGTTGCCTCTCTTTTTCTTCTCTTGCTCTTGAGAGGGATCGTCTCTGGACAGCGGCAGCTTCACGATCAAATGACCCTAATTGATTTATTCTTTGCTTTTGGCCTACAAATGACTCTCACTCTACCATTGGGATTTTTACCTCGCATCGACAAAACGGCCTTTCTATTCCTTTATCATAACATTTGCAAGTACAAATGTCAAACATTTCATCATATGAAGCAAGTTTTTTAGCAAAATTTTCATTCCTTTGACGTAGAGGAACCTTGTTCAAGGAAAGAGCTGATCTGATTAATCTTTCCACTGCAGAAGAAATAGATCTTTCTTGAATGACAGGGAAAGAGAACATGGCCCAAATATCTTGAAGATCTTTGGTAACTATATTGTAGCAATCGTTCGCAGTTGCTGATCCCCTTGACTTGATTTTTTCTCTCTTTTGAATGAAGAAATAGTGTCTGACAACGTCTGCCTTTGTAGGAATCATTGATCGGCGGAATTCAGTGGCAAAACCAAAAGCTGCATTCGAAGATGTGTTTCTGGTTGACATTTCTTCAACCTTTTTACAAAATTAAAAATCCAGCTTTTATAGAATCATGCCCCCAGAAATTCGACCCGGCCTAGACTGACCACGTAGTACACTCCGATACCCATTAGCAACGCGGCTAACCGACGCCATCACGTGATACCCTCACGAGCTACCACTTGTTTATCAACTTGTATATAATTTTTTTTCTTTCAGAAACAGTTTTAGTAAACTTCATTGATTTAAAATACTTTAAAAATGGTTTTTTTACAATACCTTAAATTTTACTTATAAGAAAGAATCTTCTATTTCTCGGACTACTCTTCCCCCAATTACGCCGAGTTATACAGGTTTTACTGCATATATAATGCGCATAATCCAATAAATGATAGTTAAGTTAAAGTTAAATACTAAAACTATAATATAAAAATAGAATTTCAGGGAATTCCGTTTGACTTCATGGGGTAAATTTGAACAGGACCAATTAATTCCAAAATACGACACTTTGCGAATACTGTTATTATTGATAAGGTTGTTAAATCCGTCGCAACATTTAAGCTTATATGATGGAGGGACTTACAGCTTTACGTGGGATCCGAACCACGGGTCGCTAACATACGTCTCGATCGACGGGAAGCGGCGTTTGGAGAACGGCCACGACTTTAGCTACTCTGTAGATACGCTTTAATAATGTTTTTAAGTTATATTTTACTTAAATTTGTAAAAACGAAGAAAAAAGAAAGCTTAAAATAACGAGAAAAAAGTGTACAAAATGAAACAAACTTATTCAAATTATACGTAGTCACAAAGTCAAAATTAGGTCAAATAATGCGTACAGTTTATCAATTTAATTTTTTTTACTCGTTTTTATTAAAAATTAAAAAATTGATTCATTGGCTGAATAACGAATAAGCAGCACAATTTGAGACTTTTATTCACTTTATGTTTTAGTTATTTGCACCAAGGGACCTAGTCATTTTTTACTTAATTTTAAATATAATGTTACCCATCTCCATTTAGAGCATATTTCTAAAGCTGCCTTGTTCACCTTCAATCAGTGGATCCATGATCTTTTCTATCCTATCTATCAACATTTCTTATACTATTCCAGCTGCACTTGAAAAGATTTATACTCCTGTAACTTTTACATTAATTTCCTTTACCTTTAATACAATGGTACAATTACACCTTTCATAAAAAAGAAAGTATATATATATATATATATAACGTAAAGAACGACGCTTGTATAGGAGATATTCCGCGCAAGACGAGAAAGAGAAAACAACAAATGAAAAAATGAAGTACCACCTGGGAATCGAACCCGGGATCTTCCGATTGCCGGTCAGACGCGATAACCACTACACCATGGACTTCACTCTTCCAAATGCCGTAATTCCTCTACATACTCGCAGAAACCAATGCCCCAAGGGGGCACCTCCCGCTTGCCGTAACATTATATACATTCAACTGCAAAGAACACGCAGTATAAATAACGTAAAGAACGACGCTTGTATAGGAGATATTCCGCGCAAGACGAGAAAGAGAAAACAACAAATGAAAAAATGAAGTACCACCTGGGAATCGAACCCGGGATCTTCCGATTGCCGGTCAGACGCGATAACCACTACACCATGGACTTCACTCTTCCAAATGCCGTAATTCCTCTACATACTCGCAGAAACCAATGCCCCAAGGGGGCACCTCCCGCTTGCCGTAACATTATATACATTCAACTGCAAAGAACACGCAGTATAAATAACGTAAAGAACGACGCTTGTATAGGAGATATTCCGCGCAAGACGAGAAAGAGAAAACAACAAATGAAAAAATGAAGTACCACCTGGGAATCGAACCCGGGATCTTCCGATTGCCGGTCAGACGCGATAACCACTACACCATGGACTTCACTCTTCCAAATGCCGTAATTCCTCTACATACTCGCAGAAACCAATGCCCCAAGGGGGCACCTCCCGCTTGCCGTAACATTATATACATTCAACTGCAAAGAACACGCAGTATAAATAACGTAAAGAACGACGCTTGTATAGGAGATATTCCGCGCAAGACGAGAAAGAGAAAACAACAAATGAAAAAATGAAGTACCACCTGGGAATCGAACCCGGGATCTTCCGATTGCCGGTCAGACGCGATAACCACTACACCATGGACTTCACTCTTCCAAATGCCGTAATTCCTCTACATACTCGCAGAAACCAATGCCCCAAGGGGGCACCTCCCGCTTGCCGTAACATTATATACATTCAACTGCAAAGAACACGCAGTATAAATAACGTAAAGAACGACGCTTGTATAGGAGATATTCCGCGCAAGACGAGAAAGAGAAAACAACAAATGAAAAAATGAAGTACCACCTGGGAATCGAACCCGGGATCTTCCGATTGCCGGTCAGACGCGATAACCACTACACCATGGACTTCACTCTTCCAAATGCCGTAATTCCTCTACATACTCGCAGAAACCAATGCCCCAAGGGGGCACCTCCCGCTTGCCGTAACATTATATACATTCAACTGCAAAGAACACGCAGTATAAATAACGTAAAGAACGACGCTTGTATAGGAGATATTCCGCGCAAGACGAGAAAGAGAAAACAACAAATGAAAAAATGAAGTACCACCTGGGAATCGAACCCGGGATCTTCCGATTGCCGGTCAGACGCGATAACCACTACACCATGGACTTCACTCTTCCAAATGCCGTAATTCCTCTACATACTCGCAGAAACCAATGCCCCAAGGGGGCACCTCCCGCTGCCGTAACATTATATACATTCAACTGCAAAGAACACGCAGTATAAATAACGTAAAGAACGACGCTTGTATAGGAGATATTCCGCGCAAGACGAGAAAGAGAAAACAACAAATGAAAAAATGAAGTACCACCTGGGAATCGAACCCGGGATCTTCCGATTGCCGGTCAGACGCGATAACCACTACACCATGGACTTCACTCTTCCAAATGCCGTAATTCCTCTACATACTCGCAGAAACCAATGCCCCAAGGGGGCACCTCCCGCTTGCCGTAACATTATATACATTCAACTGCGCGGAATATCTCCTATACAAGCGTCGTTCTTTACGTTATTTATACTGCGTGTTCTTTGCAGTTGAATGTATATAATGTTACGGCAAGCGGGAGGTGCCCCCTTGGGGCATTGGTTTCTGCGAGTATGTAGAGGAATTACGGCATTTGGAAGAGTGAAGTCCATGGTGTAGTGGTTATCGCGTCTGACCGGCAATCGGAAGATCCCGGGTTCGATTCCCAGGTGGTACTTCATTTTTTCATTTGTTGTTTTCTCTTTCTCGTCTTGCGCGGAATATCTCCTATACAAGCGTCGTTCTTTACGTTATTTATACTGCGTGTTCTTTGCAGTTGAATGTATATAATGTTACGGCAAGCGGGAGGTGCCCCCTTGGGGCATTGGTTTCTGCGAGTATGTAGAGGAATTACGGCATTTGGAAGAGTGAAGTCCATGGTGTAGTGGTTATCGCGTCTGACCGGCAATCGGAAGATCCCGGGTTCGATTCCCAGGTGGTACTTCATTTTTTCATTTGTTGTTTTCTCTTTCTCGTCTTGCGCGGAATATCTCCTATACAAGCGTCGTTCTTTACGTTATTTATACTGCGTGTTCTTTGCAGTTGAATGTATATAATGTTACGGCAAGCGGGAGGTGCCCCCTTGGGGCATTGGTTTCTGCGAGTATGTAGAGGAATTACGGCATTTGGAAGAGTGAAGTCCATGGTGTAGTGGTTATCGCGTCTGACCGGCAATCGGAAGATCCCGGGTTCGATTCCCAGGTGGTACTTCATTTTTTCATTTGTTGTTTTCTCTTTCTCGTCTTGCGCGGAATATCTCCTATACAAGCGTCGTTCTTTACGTTATTTATACTGCGTGTTCTTTGCAGTTGAATGTATATAATGTTACGGCAAGCGGGAGGTGCCCCCTTGGGGCATTGGTTTCTGCGAGTATGTAGAGGAATTACGGCATTTGGAAGAGTGAAGTCCATGGTGTAGTGGTTATCGCGTCTGACCGGCAATCGGAAGATCCCGGGTTCGATTCCCAGGTGGTACTTCATTTTTTCATTTGTTGTTTTCTCTTTCTCGTCTTGCGCGGAATATCTCCTATACAAGCGTCGTTCTTTACGTTATTTATACTGCGTGTTCTTTGCAGTTGAATGTATATAATGTTACGGCAAGCGGGAGGTGCCCCCTTGGGGCATTGGTTTCTGCGAGTATGTAGAGGAATTACGGCATTTGGAAGAGTGAAGTCCATGGTGTAGTGGTTATCGCGTCTGACCGGCAATCGGAAGATCCCGGGTTCGATTCCCAGGTGGTACTTCATTTTTTCATTTGTTGTTTTCTCTTTCTCGTCTTGCGCGGAATATCTCCTATACAAGCGTCGTTCTTTACGTTATTTATACTGCGTGTTCTTTGCAGTTGAATGTATATAATGTTACGGCAAGCGGGAGGTGCCCCCTTGGGGCATTGGTTTCTGCGAGTATGTAGAGGAATTACGGCATTTGGAAGAGTGAAGTCCATGGTGTAGTGGTTATCGCGTCTGACCGGCAATCGGAAGATCCCGGGTTCGATTCCCAGGTGGTACTTCATTTTTTCATTTGTTGTTTTCTCTTTCTCGTCTTGCGCGGAATATCTCCTATACAAGCGTCGTTCTTTACGTTATTTATACTGCGTGTTCTTTGCAGTTGAATGTATATAATGTTACGGCAAGCGGGAGGTGCCCCCTTGGGGCATTGGTTTCTGCGAGTATGTAGAGGAATTACGGCATTTGGAAGAGTGAAGTCCATGGTGTAGTGGTTATCGCGTCTGACCGGCAATCGGAAGATCCCGGGTTCGATTCCCAGGTGGTACTTCATTTTTTCATTTGTTGTTTTCTCTTTCTCGTCTTGCGCGGAATATCTCCTATACAAGCGTCGTTCTTTACGTTATTTATACTGCGTGTTCTTTGCAGTTGAATGTATATAATGTTACGGCAAGCGGGAGGTGCCCCCTTGGGGCATTGGTTTCTGCGAGTATGTAGAGGAATTACGGCATTTGGAAGAGTGAAGTCCATGGTGTAGTGGTTATCGCGTCTGACCGGCAATCGGAAGATCCCGGGTTCGATTCCCAGGTGGTACTTCATTTTTTCATTTGTTGTTTTCTCTTTCTCGTCTTGCGCGGAATATCTCCTATACAAGCGTCGTTCTTTACGTTATTTATACTGCGTGTTCTTTGCAGTTGAATGTATATAATGTTACGGCAAGCGGGAGGTGCCCCCTTGGGGCATTGGTTTCTGCGAGTATGTAGAGGAATTACGGCATTTGGAAGAGTGAAGTCCATGGTGTAGTGGTTATCGCGTCTGACCGGCAATCGGAAGATCCCGGGTTCGATTCCCAGGTGGTACTTCATTTTTTCATTTGTTGTTTTCTCTTTCTCGTCTTGCGCGGAATATCTCCTATACAAGCGTCGTTCTTTACGTTATTTATACTGCGTGTTCTTTGCAGTTGAATGTATATAATGTTACGGCAAGCGGGAGGTGCCCCCTTGGGGCATTGGTTTCTGCGAGTATGTAGAGGAATTACGGCATTTGGAAGAGTGAAGTCCATGGTGTAGTGGTTATCGCGTCTGACCGGCAATCGGAAGATCCCGGGTTCGATTCCCAGGTGGTACTTCATTTTTTCATTTGTTGTTTTCTCTTTCTCGTCTTGCGCGGAATATCTCCTATACAAGCGTCGTTCTTTACGTTATTTATACTGCGTGTTCTTTGCAGTTGAATGTATATAATGTTACGGCAAGCGGGAGGTGCCCCCTTGGGGCATTGGTTTCTGCGAGTATGTAGAGGAATTACGGCATTTGGAAGAGTGAAGTCCATGGTGTAGTGGTTATCGCGTCTGACCGGCAATCGGAAGATCCCGGGTTCGATTCCCAGGTGGTACTTCATTTTTTCATTTGTTGTTTTCTCTTTCTCGTCTTGCGCGGAATATCTCCTATACAAGCGTCGTTCTTTACGTTATTTATACTGCGTGTTCTTTGCAGTTGAATGTATATATATATATATATATATATATATATATATATATAATTATATATATATATATATATAGGGTGGGAAAAACTAAGAATTTTATACAAACAAATAATTTGTTAATAAATAAATAAACTCCAATGATATCACTGCAGTGTATGCAATACTTTTCAAAGCAACTGAACAGGGGCAGAAATGACCCTAGGCCCTAGCCCCAGTCAACGCCATGTCAGTAAGGATGGAATACAGCAATGAAGAAAAAGTGTATCTTGTGTCGTGGGTTATTTCTGATAATAACTGAGAAGAAAGTTTGCATTTATTTCAAGAAAAATATAAAAACCACCCCCAAATGCAACCACTCTTCGATACTGGAAGCTCAAACTTTTGGAAACAGGGAGCCTGATAAAAGATCGTCCATGAAGCGAGAGGCGGGTAACGGCGACAGGAGACAACAACGAAGAAAATGTTCTGGCCAGTTTTCGAGTCAATCCAACAACTTCAACGAGAAAAGTCGCACGGAAATTGTGCATTTATAAATTTTCAGTAGCAAAAATACTGAAATCACGGGGATACCACGATTACAAACCCATTTACTCTCAGCTCATATACGACGATGATTCTGAGAGACGGCTACAAATTTTCAGAAGAATGGTCTTCGGTTCAACGAGTAAAGGAAACTAACAGTTTGGGCGTGCATTGGTTATTCACGACTCGTTTCCTTTGATATATCGAGAGATACGATGGATGGAAAACGCTATTGCCAGGTAGTGAGACAAAGTTCTGCCACAGTTTACTAATGGCGTTGGCAAGAATTGGCTTTATGAACATGGAGCGCCACCACTTTACTCTGCAACTGTTCGAGAGATTCTGGATACGAACCTTCAAGGAAGATGGCTTGGGCGGCGAGGTCCCATCGAATGGCTACCCAGGATCATCCGATTTCTGGCTTTGGGCTTATTTGTGTGACAAACTCTACACTCCTGGCTTCATCTATCCAAATGTGAATGCCCATGGCCACAGAATAGATGAACAACTATAAAGGATCCCATTCGATATGTTCAGAAGAAAAATGAAGATTTTCACAGGGAGAATCCACAAATGTATCATAGCAGATGGAGAACTCTTTGAAGATTAAATTACAATTTAACAAAATATTTGTGTGAATAAAATTCTTATAGACTTTTTGTTTGATTTGTTTCAGCATTTGAACACTTATCTGTATAATGTTAACTAAATAGTTATATGTATAAAACAAGGTTGGCAAAAACCCCAGCAAAAACCAGTTGGGTTTTTGCCAACCCTAGTATAAAATCCTTAAAAACTTTTCTTCCACCCTTATAGTGCCTTCTAATGTATTAACTAATTATTACTATGGATTTTTTGCGTGGAAAAGCAGGGAAAAAAGTGCTAATTATTATTAATGTGTGGTAAATAATAGTTAGATTAACTGCTTCTAACCATTTCTCTCTTCCACAGAGTTGTGTTCTCGATTCTCCGCTATTTCCTCGTACAATTTCTTCTTTTTTCTGGGGTTTCTTCTCCTCGTCATGGGAGCGTTCCTGAACAGATGACTTGGGCGGTTCACTCCGTGCAATTTGTAATAAAGTCCACAAGCATTGCAAACAATTTCACCTGAGGATGCAAATTCAATCAGAACACGTATTCCACTCAATTCGAAGCGTTACATGAAATAAATCATATTTCATAATGTCGACGTTCGACCTTATGCAAGTATTTGGAATTGTGGATTTCAGATTTCAAAACTCACTTAATTCACACTAACTTTTCAATATCAACATTTTGCGGATCGACTTTGTTCCATTACCCAGACTCCACGTTAAATGTAGTACTAAGATGGAGGCAAAAAGCTTCATCTTCGTCAGAATAAACAATTCAGATGGAAGTAAAGCTAGTGTTATATATATATATATATATATATATATATATATATATATATATATATATATATATATATATTATTATATACCCAAAACGTGGAGACAAGTATGCACCAAGGGTCACCTAAGCCAGAGCAGAAACAGAGTAGGCGTACAACTCAACGCCACTCATGACAGCGGCCAGGAGCGAACCAGCGCCACACCGCTCGGAGTCCGCCACCATGACCACTGAGTTACAATCCCCCCATAGCCCAAGTAAAAAAAAAAAAAAAAAAAAAAAAAATTATATATATATAATATATATATACTTTTAGTAGTCAATCTAGACCTTTAACAGAGGGACTTATTAACACCATATCATCAGCATAAACCAAGTTATTTATCCTTGTGTTATCTATACAACATCCCACTGTTGCCTCATTAAGTGAAGCAATTAATCCATCGATATACACATTAAACAGCATAGGGGAGAGCAAGGAGCCTTGTCTCACCCCACAAGAGGAGCCAAAACACTCGGATAGTACATTGCCCCACCTAACAGTGAAAGATTGGTGGGAATACCAAAATTTCAATAAATTTAATATGTACATGGGAACCTTCCTGTCTTCTAGTTTTGCAAATAAAATATTGTGGTTCACCCTATCATATGCCTTACTTATATCTAGGAAACAGCTATAAATAGTGAATTACTGTCAATGTATTTAGATATTGTTTCTTTAAGTACATAGATACACAGGTCAGTTGAGTGGGACCTTTTAAAGCCAAAGTGATTAGGAGATGTCCATAGGAAATCATTTAATCGGCGTAACAAGTGTTTTTCTAGTAGTTTTGAGAAGCAGGAAGTGACAGCAATAGGCCTGTAATTATTGCTGGACAGAATGTCTCCATACTTATTTTCGACCAGGGGCAAGATATATACCCTCATGAACTCTGCAGCATGGCTGATAGGAACAATGATATATGCAGACATACTACGTCATTTGCATATTTTAAGTGCTCATTCGATAAGTCATCTACCCCTGACGCAGAACCAGTCTTTAACTCTTTAATTAACCTCTTTACTTCAGAAAATGATATCAAAATATTTTCCCTTGTCCCTCCCACAATCGTTTTGCTGCAATCTATCTTAAGATTATCCCTACTGACACTGTTAAGAATGTTAGAATAGTGGTTTCTCCACAGCTTTTTCACATCTTAACAAATATGATCAATATGTCCACCATCCTGCTTACAAACTAATCTTAACCTTTTCTTTCATGACTTGATACATTTTCCAATTCCTGTTAATGTTATTTTGTCCCAACATTCAAGTATTTTTTTCTTTAATTGCATTTCTGTAAACTTTCCTGTTTGGCTTTCATAAATCTTCTCTGCTAGAGTGTTCCATATGCAATAATCCATGGGACTGCAATCAGGTGATTGTGGGGGCCAGTCGTTTTTTCCAATGAAGTTGACTACATTCTGTTGTACATAATCTTGTATGAACTTGCTAGTATGAGATGTAGCACCATCTTGTTGGCGTATGAAATCTTTTCCATAATACAGACACCGACAATCAGGCAAAATATTCTCCTCTAATTGATTTACATAGGTTTCTGAATTAATTTTTTTATATTTTCTGAAATGAAATGAATTTTCATCTTTCCATTCCACGATACACCTGCTAATACCATGATGTTTTTGGAAAACCAACTTGTCTGGTGGTAAAGTCTCGATGGAGGAATGTCTTTCTTACGCCGACCATAAGCAACATCGTTCCGGGAGTTTCGAGCAATCTCGATGGTGAAATCTTTTTCATCTGTAAAAACTATTTTTTTATCATCATTGGACGAAAATCTATCAAGCAATTTTCTGCAACAAATTTTTCTTTTAGCTCTTACATTGCTGTCATGTCTTGAAACACGGATCCTTTTAAATGCTTTAAATCCTACTGTTCACTGCATTCTTTGTATGGAACTTTGACTGATACCTAAATTTCTTGCAATTTTCCTCTGAGAGTAGTGTGACCCAGGTCGATCCTCTTGAGATAGGCTCATCATTTTGATCACTGCTATAGTGTCTTGAGTGTAAACTGTTTTAGGTCGACCACTTCCATGCTTCCGTGCCGTCGAATCGGTTGCTTTAAGCTTTTTACTTATTCTATTCATAGACGTAACATTACAAGTTATTCTTGGAAATTCCCTCAAAATTCTTGCCCCAGTCCATCTTTTTTCCAAGAAACACTTTCAATCACAGCTTTTTCACCATTAGTTAGAACCAATGTTCCCTCTAATTTTTTTTAGTCCATGTGTGCAAGAAATTTTCGTTGTGCATACATTTAGATTCATGGTGAAAAATTGTGCAAACTTTTCTGAGTGCTATTAATTATCTTCAAAATGAAATATATATAAATATTAAATACTTAATAAATATTATTTTCATAAGGTGATAGCAAGATCATTACGGTATTATTAAATGGATATTAAAAAACTGTTTACAATATTATATATTCTTAAAAAAGAAAATATTTTATCCATTCTAAAAATATGAATAAAATAAAAAATACTAAAATAAAATTCAACAAAATAGAGAAATAAAATAAAAATAACTAATTGAAAATGACTATTTTAGTTATCATTTCTCAAAACAATTTTTTGCATTTAGCATTTTAAAATAGACTATCAAGATTAATACATGATTTTATCCATTCACAAAATAGGAATAAAATAAAAAATAATAAAATTCAATAAAATAAAATATAATAAAAATAACATTAAATGAAAGTCTCTTTCATTTAAGTATGATTATGATTTCTCCCTACGATCTTTAGCATTTGCCCATTCCAAATAAACTCTATGAAGATTAATACATCCGTCATCATTCAGGTAACTTTTAATTCGCATGAGCATGTCCAAATGATTTTCTTTCAAGCGGTTTCTTAATTTGTTCTGTATAGAATTCATTAAACTGAAGCCACACTCACAGTCCACACTCGATGCTTGGAAAGTTCCCCCAATATATATGTTATGCACCATTGGTAGATTTGCACTATCAACCGATCACGCTGCACTATCAATGGATCCAATCTGTTTATTATGTATTTTTACTTACGTATTATCGGGACTACCAAACTGTTTATTATGTATTTTTGCTCTCGGCATTTTTGTTTAAACTAACAAAAATGTCACAACTTAACCTAACCAATCATCAAGGGTGTACAGTTGACCTAACTGGGCATTCAATTAACCCAACTGGCATTCAATTAACCTAACAGGTTAATATTGGTTAAGTTGTGATATTTTCGTTAGTAAACAAAAATGACAAGAGCAAAAATACATAATAAACAGTTTGGTAGTCCCGATAATATGTAAGTAAAAATACATAATAAACAAATTGGATCCATTGATAGCGCAAATCTACCGATGGCGCATAACATATATACTATACGGTATATTTTTGAAATTACTTCATTTACTGTCATGACTCATGATACACTTGAGCCTGTGCGCATTTTATTTTGCTGTGCACGGGGGCTTCACAACGCGTGTGCACACGCGCACCATAGAGGGAACGGTACTTATATATTAACAGGGGGGCCACCACATACTGATGATTGGTTAGGTTAAGTTGTAATATTTTCGTTAGTTGAAAATTTCTAATACATCATATTTTTTAAATAGCAATATTTTTTAAAATATTTTTTTATACAATTTTCTGAAAAAAAAAAAAAAAAAAAAATTTTTTTTAGGCTTATTCATGATGAAAATTTGGGATCTACCAAAAAGTGAAGATGCAGTCTCTTTTTTGCAAGCCAAAGAAATTCTACATGCTGAACGTATATGCAAAAAAGGTCACAAGATGAAGTTGGGGAAAGAATTCAATGGTGCTGTAATATTAGAAGTTGCCGTAGTAAAGTAAACATGCGTGTTGGGAACTGGTTTATGGGATCACAGCTTCCTTTTGTAATTGCTCTCTGTTTTATTTACTGCTGGTCAGAAGAAATGACTTCGATAGATTGGTGCCACCGACAATTGGACATGGCGGACAAAACTACTATAGACAGGAATAATTACCTCAGAGAAGTGTGCGTAGATCAGGGTTGGCACCCAAAAAACCCAACCCAAAACCCACTGGAATTTTCAGTGGGTTTTTGGGTTTTTGTTCCAAGATGTTTATTTTAAAATAATTGAAATTTTTTAAAAATTTGTTCAATTGTAGCTAATTAGAATGATTTGGCATGTTGATTATTTCAAGTAAGCTGACTTATAAAACAATTCTTAAATTATACAATGTGTAAATAAAGATTATGAAAAATTGAAAAGTTATTAAAAAGGATTTGCACCCATTGTGAACACTATGGGCAATTATTGGATCATTTGACACATTGTCCCAACCATCTTGAATTAAAGTTACAGTAGATTTGACTAAGTCTTTTTTCATTGAATCCAGTACCTACTTCATTATTCACTTTAATTAACAAGTCATCAGATAATTTTTTTCTGCTTGGAGGACAATAGCCTGGTCTTAAATTTTGAACCCATTTAATAAATTCTTTATTCTCTACAACTACAAATGGAATATTTGCTGAAAAGAAAAATATGGCCATTTGCAAATCTAGTTCTTTTTGATCTACAGTTGTTCTAACCACATATGGCATTATCTGACCTTGTGTTTTCTTGGCTGGAGTAGAATGAAAAAATGGTATGGAAGATTCAGAAGCGGTTGAAGTGAATGAAGTCTCACTACTGTGAATTGTAGTGTCATCAAGAACCAGGCTTTCATATGATTTGCTTGAAGAGGGGAAGGGTCTACTCTCAAAACTGCCGTGTCTGTGTAGGAGGAAGAGTTGCTGATGTAGCTGTATTTGTAAGCTCATCCACTTCATCATCACGAGCCTGTACCCATTTTTTATTGCATCAATCTAAATGATGTTTCACTCATTCTATTTTTTTCAAAAATACACATCTGCAGTATTTGCACTGAACTCTATTTGGTTGGTCACTCAACATTTCTACTTCATCCCATTCAGGAGCTTTAAGTCTGCCACCAGTATGTGTGGATCTAACTTTCTCTAGATGATGTTTCACTCTCTCAATTTTTTGAGTGATACTTTCTTTGCAATAATTGCACAGTACTCTAGTAGGCTGATCACTTAATAAAGTCACCTCGTCCCATTCACTAGCTTTAGATCTTCCACCTCTATAACTCTTTGGCATCTTAAAAATTTAAATTTGAGTTAGGTCTACATAAAGCTGAAATCTGCTGTTAAGAAATAAAGAAAAGATCTAAAATTAAAATGGAGAAAATTCTAATGTCATTATTATCTCTCATATCTGAACTTTGTGAAATAAAGATGTCTTTTTAATATGTATTGTAGATTAGATAAATAAATTAATAAAATAATAGATATATTATTTACTACATAATTATCGAACCTTTCTAAAAAAAATTTCAACCCATCAAAACCCCAAAAACCCAGTTGGGTTTGGGTTTTTGTCAACCCTGGCATAGATGCTCTAAAAGCACGGTCAATTAATTTAATTGTAGAGACCAATGAAAGCCTCTTTAGTAAATGAAAGAACAATGCCAGTCATCAACTTCTACAGCAATGTATATTTGGAGGCATTTGTCATCAAACTAAGGAATGCTTTCTACTTCAAGTTCCTGATTGTACTGCTTCCACCGTAATAGAGTCTATAAAACACAATATCGCTCAGGGATCGATAATTTACTCAGACTCGTGGTCATCATACATATTGGAACATCTAGCAGAGTCAGAATTTCAACACTTTAAAGTTAACCATAAGTACAATTTCGTCAACCCGGAAACTGGTACTCACACACAAGAGATTGAAAGGCTCTGGGGATCAGCTAAGTGGAGAAATAAAAAGCATTGAGGCACTGCACAGCATCACCTAGAGTCATATCTTGCTGAATTTATGTGGCAACAGTCGGTACATGATCACGATCCATTCAATTCCATTCTTAATGCTATTAAAAATTTTTGGCCTCCAGAAACAAATGTTTCTAATGTGTAACATGTATTAATCATTGTAAATATTTTAAAAAATATTGCTATTTAAAAAATATGATGTATTAGAAATTTTCAACTAACAAAAATATTACAACTTAACCAATCATCAATATGTGGTGGCCCCCAGTTAATACGTAAGTACCGAGGGAACATTGGTTAGAACCATAATTTGAAGGGTAAGTCTAAAAAACAGTATTTAAGAAGGGCATAGCCTATATCATCTGACGTTTTTCAGAGACTAACAGATTACACAGGCCTGCGATGGAAAAACGTTTTTCATAATTTTAGCTGTTTACAATGTATTTTTGTGTGCTGAATTCGAAAAACACAATAAAAATGTCATACGACACAAAGTTATTTCACAAATTCGATTTTTTTGTGAAGCGACTTCAAGAAAATGCCAGATTTCCAGAAATTACTAGAAACTTCTAAGAGACTATAAATACTGGGTTGCCAAGCCATATGAGTCAGTTGTTACTGAGATTTCATGACGTGTGCATAATGATTCATCCGAAGCAATTTTTTTCAGTGATTTTGAGTTGTTTTTTGTGTTTTATATCAGCGAACTAGCGTGTTTTGATAGTGTTAAAAAAGCCTTATTTAGCCTTTATTAAATTAAATTCAAGACTCTTATTGTGTTCTGGGTACTGTAGTAAGTTGTGAATCATGGCTAGCCGTGGATGTGTCAATAGTCCCGACAGCTTCTGCTACATATGCGGGGAATTTGTGATCAAGAAACATCAAAGAAACATAACAAATATGAGAATAAAAACCCACTCTAATAGACAGAGTTTATTTCCACGACAGTTTCGACGCCCACTGGCATCCTCCTCGGGTGGATACAGAAACACAAATGAAACAAAACAAGAGGGAAAAACAGTTCAGGGATCGACCGTTAAGAAATTCGCACCTAGGTTGGATTCCATTCTCTCGAGACAGGAGGGGCATTTTCATTAAGTACATTCGCACAAATTTTAAAACTATCTTCCTGTTCTAAACATACAGATTCTATTATTTTTACATAATTATTACATTCAGAAGTTGTAATACTAATAATGCCATTTTTTATCACGCTAGCCAAAATAATCATGCTATAGATTGGGAATCAAGTAAGGTACTTTATAAATGTAATAATTATGTCAAAAGAAAAATAATAGAATCTGTGTGTATAGAAAAAGTAGATAATTTTAATTTGTGCGAAGGTACTTATAAGTTAGACCCTTTAATGAGATTCTTGGTCAATAAATCCCTTACGGAGTCGTGGGAACGTGTTCGAACCTAAGTGTGAATTTCTTAAATGTCTCTGGATTGGAATGTTTCCTTACTCGCTTTTAGTAAATGTAATAATGGAAGTAATTAATGTGGAAATAATATATGCAGTAATTATGTCAAAACATTAGGATCTGTATGTATAGAACAAGAAGATATTTTTAATTTGTGGAAATGTAGTTATAAGCTGACCCTGTAATAAAATGCCCTTCTGGTTTCGGGAGAACGATATCTAACCTAGGTGCGAATTTCTCAATGGTCTCTGGATTATTTCCTAATCGCCTTTTTTCATTCGTTTTTCGGTTTATAATTTCTGTATAATAAACAACAATGTAATAACCAATGTAATAATAAATTTATAATTTCTGTAATTAATAATTATGCAATATTAAATGTAATAAATTTAATTATAAATGTAATAATTATGTAAAAATAATAGAATCTGTATGTTTAGAACAGGAAGATAGTTTTAAAATTTGTGCGAATGTACTTAATGAAAATGCCCCTCCTGTCTCGAGAGAATGGAATCCAACCTAGGTGCGAATTTCTTAACGGTCGATCCCTGAACTGTTTTTCCCTCTTGTTTTGTTTCATTTGTGTTTCTGTATCCACCCGAGGAGGATGCCAGTGGGCGTCGAAACTGTCGTGGAAATAAACTCTGTCTATTAGAGTGGGTTTTTATTCTCATATTTTGACCTTCACGTAAAAAAGTGAAGTTTTTTGCATTTAAACATAACAAAGTTTATTAGGCAAGTGTACATGCCTACTTTGGAATGAAACTAGGAGACCAAGACAAACCATGGGCACCACACAAAGTTTGTTTTATTTGCGTAGAGGATCTAAGGAAATGGTGTAAAGGCAAAAAGAAAGCATTCAGATTTGGTGTACCAATGGTATGGAGGGAGCCAAAAAATCAGTGATAACTGCTATTTTTGCTCTTGTGATGTTAAAGGCTATAACTCAAAAAATAAGAAAGCCATATTCTATCCAAATCTTCCATCAGCTTTTTGACCTGTTCCTCATGGGCCAGAAGTTCCAGTTCCGCTTCCACCAGAAACACTGGAAGATTTGCCTAGTAATTCTGGTTCAGATACTGATCATGAAGAATTTCAGTGTGATATAGGAAGTCAAGACCCCCAGTTGTTCACTCAATCTGAACTAAATGATTTAGTGAGAGATTTGGGATTATCCAAGGAATCTGCTGAACTCTTAGGCTCCAGATTAAAAGAAAGAAATTTGTATAGAAGAAGAGAAAAGGAGTTTATTCACTACTTTTCACATGAGGGCAATTTAGTTTACTGTAGTGATATTGATGGTTTGGTACAGGCATTTGGCATTGAGTACAAAGCGGATGAATGGAGACTTTTCATTGACTCTTCTAAAAGAAGTCTAAAAGCTGTTCTTTTGCACAATGGGAACAAGTATGCCTCTGTACCTGTTGGTCACTCGGTACATCTCCAAGAAAGTTATGAGAATTTGGAATTGGTTCTTACGAAGATAAAATATTATGATCATCACTGGATGATTTGTGGAGACCTTAAGGTATTGTGCATGCTTCTGGGGCAGCAGGGAGGATATACTAAGTTCCCATGTTTCCTTTGTGAATGGGATAGCAGAGCAAAGAGTCAACACTGGGAGCAAAAAACACTGGCCACAAAGAAGATCTCTAGAACCTGGAAGCAAGAATATTTTGCGTAAAAATCTTGTTGACCCAAAGAAAGTACTTCTACACCTCTTCATATAAAACTAGGCCTTATGAAACAGTTTGTTAAGGCATTAGAAAAAAGTGGAGAATGCTTTAAGTACCTCTGCAAGAAGTTCCCTAACCTATCAGAAGCAAAATTAAGAGAAGGTATTTTTGTAGGCCCAGACATTAGAAGACTGCTGTCAGATGAAAACTTCTTGTCTACGATGACTGAAGTAGAAAAAGAGGCTTGGAATTCCTTCAAAAGTGTGGTTACTAAGTTCCTTGGGAATAATAAGGACCCTGAATATGCACTCATTGTTGAAAACATGCTGGAGAAATTCAAAGCTTTGGGATGCTCAATGAGTATCAAAATTCATTTCTTGAATGCACACTTGGACTTTTTCCCAGAAAATCTAGGTGCAGTAAGTGAGGAACAGGGAGAACGTTTCCATCAAGACATTAAGGAGATGGAAAAGCGATACCAAGGCCGGTGGAACGTTAATATGAGGGGGGATTGTTGCTGGATGCTGCATCGTGAAAATCTGGAAGCAGCGCACAAAAGGAAATGCAACAGGCGCAGCTTCACTTGCAAAAGAAAACGGGACTACTAAGCCATTGCACTAAGTAAAGATGTAAGTATCCAAGTTTTATAGTTTTTTAAAATAAATATATTCAGAAATGGTCAGGAAATAGGTTTCATGTGGTAATTCTTCACTACTTATTTTATTCAGTAACATATTACAACATAAAAACGTCATAGCAAATTGTGAAAAAACTATACATGATGGAGCAAATCTGAGGCCATTTTTGGATTTAGCACCCCAAATTCCTATAAAACCAGCATACAATTTCAAAAAAATTTTAGGACCCTCAATTTTGCAGGCCTGTGTTATTGATAGGCTAAGGAAACTACTACAAGTCTTAGAATAGTTGCTAGGTACAGCTATACACATTTAGGATTTAGGATATTCGTTTTTTCACCATACCTCATTGTTCTCTCAGCTGTGGAAAAAGTATTTTATGTGGAGGTCTGAAATTTTTTATGATGGCTATCAAAAGATTAGGGTAAAAGTTATGTAAATTTTGGAAGTGTGAACTGCATATTTTTGAAGTTATTGATGTTCAAATCTCAAGGCATTTTCTTTTGGGCCACCTGATATATATATTATATATATATTATATATATATTATATATATATATTATAATATATAATATATATATATATATATATATATATATATATATTATATATATATATATTATTATATATATTATATATATATATATTATATATATATTATATTATTTAGGAGAAATCCAATGACAAGGAGAAATGTAAATGCCATGAAAAGTCTTCTTTATTGCGCAACGTTTCGAGCAATACGCTCATCTTCAGGCTGTTTAATAACAATGTGAAATTAAAATCAATATTGAATGAAAACAAACAGAAATTTCTATAACCTATTCGTAAAGACAAATTTTAAAAGACTGAGAAAAGAGGGTTAAGTTCTAAGTTATACAGATTTACATATAAAAATTAAGAAGTTATTTTTAAATACATGTAGTAAATGTGAAATTAATACACTGGAAAAATTACCAATAGTACACTGGAACAATGGAGCTATCTACCTTACACAGCAGTATCCGAGGCCGACTAATTTGAGCAGAGGAAACGGGAACGAAGGATGGCGAGGGAGATAGGGGAAGGAGGGATTATAAGGAATTGGGGAAGGAGGAGGGATCATAGCAAATTGAGAGGGACGGACGATGAGTCAACATTCAGACTAGGGGACAATGCTTTAATGAAAAGGGATTCTAAAATTCTTAGTGAGTTGGGACAAGTATTACAACCAAGAATTTTAAAATTGTCTAAAGTGACATCAATTTTGCATTTGATGCTATGTTCACGAATGCTGGAGGCTTCCTTAGTTTTTAAAATTTTACCTGTTCGGCCACTTATTCCCATATGCGAATAAAATCTAGCCCTGAGAGAGCGAACAGTGCTGCCGATGTAATTCCCAAGGAGACACCTGGGGCAGGTAAATAATATACAACACCGCTACGCAACGAGTCAGGGGTTCGATCCTTCGCTGAGAAAAAGCTACCTAAAGACGTTTTATTAATAAATATGATGCGGAAATCAGTATGATAAAAAATTTCCTTAACAATTTTGTAAATTTAAGCTTAAATTCCTTATTCAAGGGACCCATTTCAGGTACCAAGAAATATTTTATATCCTTCGGCACTGTAATACATGGAAGTTGAGGGCTATAAACATTATTTAAGAAGGATCTAATTAGTTTGTCTACATATTGAACAGGAAAACTATTATTAGTAAAGTATGATCTTAGATTATTAAATTCATCATTAAGTAAGGTAAAATTAGAGGTCAAATTATATCCTCTGAACAGGAGAGTTTTAATACAAGACATCTTATAGTTGAAATCAGTAAAACTAAAAAATTCATGCCCAAACCAGTGAAAGTGGGTTTCCTATAAACTGATGTAGTAATAGAATCACCGTTTTTCGAAATTAAAAGATCTAAGAAGGGGAGGGAGCCATTTTGCTCAGTTTCCATTGTATACGTTATATTGGGGTGCAAAGAATTTAGGAAGTTAAAGAATTGTTGCGCTTGTACCGCATTATCAAAGACTGCTATCGAATCATCAACGAAGCGTCGATAGAAAATTGGCTTGAGATGAGTGGGAGATTGTCTAAAAATTACACTTTCTAAATGAGTCATAAAAAAGTCAGCTGCTAACGGTCCGACTGGTGATCCATCCCTACCCCATCAATTTGTTGGAAACCTTATTGTTGAGTGAAATAGCATTGTTTGAAGACCAATTCTAAAAGTTCCTTCAAATGAGACAATGAAAAACCATGAAAATTATCAACTGAGCTAAAAACCCTATCTAAAATAATGGCAATAGTTTCAGAAATTACTTTCTGAGAAGTAATTTCGAATCTTTCTAGTTACACACTCTCCCCTCGGGAAAAGTTTTTACTGTCACTTGGTTTGCAATTTAAGCTTCCGTTGTTTCAAATATATAAGCCTTCGTTTTTTCTTTACTTTGAAAAATTTTTCAATGGCTTGAAAAATGTTCCCCATGTGGGGGATTTCAATAATTTCAAATGTCAGTTCTCAAATTTAACTCAAGAATTTTTTCTTAAACTTAGAAATCTTAAATTTCAATCTTTCATATTTAGGAAGAGTGATTTGCAGTGTATTAAGAATTTGGCAAAGAACCAGGAGATTGTTGTGACTAGACCAGACAAGGGTAACGGAGTGGTTATTTTGAATAAATCGGACTACATAAACAAAACTAATGAAATCCTAAGTGATCTTACTAAATTCAAACAAATTCTAGAACCTGTAAATAAAGTCATTGTAAGGTTAGAAGACCAGGTTAATAGATTTCTGTCACGACTAAAGTCCTTAAAGATAATAAAAAATGATACTTACTCTCAGTTGTTCGCATCTGGTGCTAATCTTGCTCAATTATACTGTCTGCCTAAAATCCATAAAGCTGGAACACCTCTCCGTCCTATTTTAGCTTCGTATAACTTACCCACCTTTCAATTGGCAAAATTTGTTGTTCGTCTCCTGTCCCCCTTTGCGAAAAATGCTTACACTATAAATAACTCGTTTGAATTCCAAAAAGACTCCTTGGTAAAAACTTCGATTCAAAAAAGTTTTTTGTCAGTTTTGATGTAAAGTCACTTTTCACAAATGTACCTGTATCTGAAACTATTGCCATTATTTTAGATAGGGTTTTTAGCTCAGTTGATAATTTTCATGGTTTTTCATTGTCTCATTTGAAGGAACTTTTAGAATTGGTCTTCAAACAATGCTATTTCACTTTCAACAATAAGGTTTACCAACAAATTGATGGGGTAGGGATGGGATCACCAGTCGGACCGTTAGCAGCTGACTTTTTTATGACTCATTTAGAAAGTGTAATTTTTAGACAATCTCCCACTCATCTCAAGCCAATTTTCTATCGACGCTTCGTTGATGATTCGATAGCAGTCTTTGATAATGCGGTACAAGCGCAACAATTCTTTAACTTCCTAAATTCTTTGCACCCCAATATAACGTATACAATGGAAACTGAGCAAAATGGCTCCCTCCCCTTCTTAGATCTTTTAATTTCGAAAAACGGTGATTCTATTACTACATCAGTTTACAGGAAACCCACTTTCACTGGTTTGGGCATGAATTTTTTTAGTTTTACTGATTTCAACTATAAGATGTCTTGTATTAAAACTCTCCTGTTCAGAGGATATAATTTGACCTCTAATTTTACCTTACTTAATGATGAATTTAATAATCTAAGATCATACTTTACTAATAATAGTTTTCCTGTTCAATATGTAGACAAACTAATTAGATCCTTCTTAAATAATGTTTATAGCCCTCAACTTCCATGTATTACAGTGCCGAAGGATATAAAATATTTCTTGGTACCTGAAATGGGTCCTTTGAATAAGGAATTTAAGCTTAAATTTACAAAATTGTTAAGGAAATTTTTTTATCATACTGATTTCCGCATCATATTTATTAATAAAACGTCTTTAGGTAGCTTTTTCTCAGCGAAGGATCGAACCCCTGACTCGTTGCGTAGCGGTGTTGTATATTTATTTACCTGCCCAGGTGTCTCCTTGGGAATTACATCGGCAGCACTGTTCGCTCTCTCAGGGCTAGATTTTATTCGCATATGGGAATAAGTGGCCGAACAGGTAAAATTTTAAAAACTAAGAAGCCTCAGATTCGTGAACACAGCATAAATGCAAAATTGATGTCACTTTAGACAATTTTAAAATTCTTGGTTGTAATACTTGTCCCAACTCACTAAGAATTTTAGAATCGCTTTTCATTAAAGCATTGTCCCCTAGTCTGAATGTTGACTCATCGTCCGTCCCTCTCAATTTGCTATGATCCCTCCTCCTTCCCCAATTCCTTATAATCCCTCCTTCCCCAATCCCTCGCCATCTTCGTTCCCGTTTCCTCTGCTCAAATTAGTCAGCCTCGGATACTGCAGTGTAAGGTAGATAGTTCCATTGTTCCAGTGTACTATTGTAATTTTTCCAGTGTATTAATTTCACATTTACTACATGTATTTAAAAATAACTTCTTAATTTTTATATGTAAATCTGTATAACTTAGAATTTAACCCTCTTTTCTCAGTCTTTTAAAATTTGTCTTTACGAATAGGTTATAGAAATTTCTGTTTGTTTTTCATTCAATATTGATTTTAATTTCACATTGTTATTAAACAGCCTGAAGATGAGCGTATTGCTCGAAACGTTGCGCATTAAAGAAGACTTTTCATGGCATTTACATTTCTCCTTGTCATTGGATTTCTCCTAAATATTAAATTGAAGCTCTGTAGAAGCAACCCGCATAATTATATATATATATATATATATATATATATATATATATATATATATATATGGCATTACGATACTAGATACATGAATAATGTGTGTATCGCGATACGATACGACAATACATATATACATCATATTATGAAAACTGAATTACTTTCTATTTTTATTGAATTTTACAATGACTTCTCAAACAATTTATTCATCAGACATTCTGGGGAAAGATCACTGATTGAGTCTATGATAAAGTATCGTGTTACTGACAATTATTTATAATGTATCTTTCAATACGATACAAATAATAAAAAATGTATCACGATACCTGTATCGAGATACTACGCCACCCTATATATATATATATATATATATATATATATATATATATATATATATATATATATTATGTGGAGTGTAATGGGCCTGGGTTTGATTCCTGGCAATGGCAGGTATCGGCTCAGCTGTTCATCTCTCCATCAAACATGGGGGGGGGGGGGGATTACTTGGTCAATGTAATTAATTACAATTACTTAGTGAATTAATTAATTACAATTATATTTACAAAGAATTGCGTTTTTTCATAGATACACACGATTTGATTTATGTCATACTTTTCTGCCTATGTATTTCAATTCCATTTTCAGTTTCAGCCATCATTTTGAATGAAAACTGAATAATAGGTCAATAAAATGTACTTTTTTTTTTTTTTTAAACATTGCACGGAACTGTAGTTTTCATCAAGCAGTTCTTCCCAAGGACAAGTGGACATATGTATGTGATATGATCTAATGAAACCAAAGATAAGGCACTCAAAAAATACCAAGACAAAAGAACTGGCACTTTAGTTAAGAACATTTTAAATAAATGGAACATTTTATTTCAAAAGAAAGCTCCCTGAGACATGATGAGCAAGTAGTTTAAGCCATAAGTACAACCCATTAACTTTAATATTAATGTAATTGAAAGTAATTGTATTAATTACCTTGAATGTAATTAATTACAATTAAAACTACATTTTAGGCAGTCAATTATAATTACTTACCAATTACACAAAAAAAAAATTACAATCAATTACAATTAGAAATTACAATTACCCCATGCCTGCTTTCCATAGAGAAAAAACTGGCAGGTAGATAAATGAGTACGCTGCATAGCCTAGTAGTTAAGACGCTGGGCTGCTGATCAGGAGGTCGAGAAATCAAGTCCAGTCAAGGATTCAGATTCACATTAAGCTATGTTTAATGTGCAGCAACAAGCTTGATCATCATCAGAATGAACACTTCGAACAGAAGCAAAACCAAGGTTATCAACCAATGTGTGTGTATATATTGTACGCTGTCTCAAAAATGGTGGCCAACTTTTCACAGGGTAACAAAATCACATTTTAAAGGCTAACTAAATGAAATAGAAACTATATTAAACCCTTTATACTGTCTTTAAAATGAAAGGTAGTTTACTTAACCCATTAACGCCCAAATTATTGAAATAGATATTTAACAAAAATTATAAATAGAAAGATACCTAACAATCATTTTAAGTATCCTGGCATTAAATTTTTTTTTATTCTATCATCACGTGACCAGATATCACCTGTCCTTAAAATAGGATGTTGGGAGGATTAGTATGCAAAAGACAAAATTTCCAAATTTTATTTCTGAAGATATAGGTAGGCTTTTCAAAAGTCATTTCCTTTACCTATGAAATAAAAAATTAAAGACAAATAATAGAAAGAAAAGTAAATCATGAAAATATTTTGTCTGATTTACAAAAACTCGTACACTTTCAAAGCAAAACCTATTTAGTATAAGGCTGGAAGCACGACACCATGACATTACATTTTGTACAAAATGTTCTCCATTTTCCATTGCATGGCTCGTTCTGGCATCTTCGCTGTTTCTCTCTTTTATCAAGGATGTTTTTTTTTCCATCATATCTGCTCTTTTTGTTGGCAGTTGAAAAACATGGGTGACCAACCACTTTTCTGTCGATGTTGCTCTTCATATAATTTGCTACAACATTTCTTCTAAATGTCAAAAGATCGAGGGTATTTTCTTCGGTTGGAGACTTATGAAGTAGCTAGCCATGCATTTACTAAAGCCATGTCAACAACTCTCGTAATCAGAGGCCAATACCATTTTTTCCCTCTGATGGATTATATTTTCCAGTTAGCCAATCGTGATGATCTACTCCACCCATGTATTTATTATAATTATTTAGAACATTTGGTTGAGGAACATGAGCCTTTGCTTTTGCCATTTTATCCCATCTATTTACTCTGTTGATTGGCTCAATAGAATCAAAGTTTGTTCCAACTGTTATGCATTTGTTATCTGTCATTTTACAAACAGCATTTCTCCCTGTGTATCAAAATAATAATCATATGGTTCCTCTTGGAGTTCTCTTCATATCATTTGAAGATTGTAATTGACATTTGCTGAGTCTGTTTTCCCTAACTGTTCCAGTAACATAGAAGCCCTTGGTTTGTAAATGAATCAGTAAATCCCTGCTTGTAAAAAGATTATCAAAATATATTCCTGGTGCATGTTGGATAGCAACTCCATTAATCATATTCAATACGACTTTCGTTCCCATATTTAGATCACTATCTCAGCTGTCAAGAGATTTGCCACAGTACAAATCAAAATTATAGCAAAAACCAGATGAGCCACAGAGTGCCCAAAATTTGTAGCCAAATTTAATTGGTTTCCCTCAAATAAACTGTTTTAGAGAATTATGTTTATAATATTGCACAATCATTTCATCAACAGCCACATTTTCTTCAAAAATATCGAATTTTTGGAAAAAGTTTTTGATCATGTTGAGGAGTGGTCTTATTTTGAACCCCTTGTCATTTTTATTTCTGCTTGCTTCTGCACTGTTAGCACAGTGTAACATGGCTTTTATTTGTAGATATCGGTTTCTTGACAAGGTTCTTTTGACTATGTCCACTAGGGTGTGTCACTTTTGGACTTTTTTGAAAAGTTATGGTGCTTACCTCTTATATTGAGACAAATTGACCAAAAACCATCAATAAACCAAAAAGACAATCGGGTAATATTTAGGGTCCCGCCCCCATTTGAAAAATACGCCCCTATTCACAAAAAAAATGGCGATTTTCAGAGATATTTTTGGTCATAGTTTCCTTACTAATCACCGTATTTCAAAAATTTTGCTACCAAAATGTAGAGAATAATGGTATCCTCTTATTGAGAACGTTTTAAAACTATTTTAGTTGTATACAGTGCTGATATTTGAGTGGACCTTATGAAATTTTTCCCCCCATTTTCATTTGTATAATATTTATTTACAGTATTTCCAGGTTTTATCTACAAAACGTATGCAATTATAACCAAATGTATGATAAATTTGCTTTTCTTTCAGAATTCTATTATAGATTTGCTTAATTTCATAGTTTATTAAAATTAGTCAATAGTCATGGCTAACAGTAAGCCAATATTAAGAATAGACCTAAGAAAATATGATTCTTTATTGGGAAAGTTAGTGGAAGACATATACGCAAGAGAAGGAAGCATGCTTCCAACGAATAGTGAAGTTCTCAGTCACTTTCTCTTCTTGAGAAGGGATCAAATGAAAAGCAACAATGTGTCAAAAGAAGAAAATATTTGTAGAGTATTAGATAAGGTAGAAAAGGTGTGGATTATGGCTGGCATACCATCAAAATCTGTTAGAAAGCAGAAAGGACCCAAAAAAATGTGGGATTTGATAAAAGAGCATGAGAAGTTGGGTAAAAATATAAAGAAGAAATGTTATGAAACCCCAAAAACATCTTTTCTGTCTCGTTTAGATAACTTACTTGATATATCAACTGAAAATGTATGTAATGAGATCCAAAATGATACATTGAGAACTATACAACAGAAGAATGAGGATCTTCACTTTTTGGAAGATCAACAAAGTGCTAGAATATATTCTCTGGGTCCAATCGACAAAGCTTATGTAGCCAAACTGATCAAAAAGACTGCTAGAATAGAAGGTGAAGAACAAAGGAAATTGAAAGAAAAAGAGTGAAAGGCATTAGAAGGAGAGAGAGAGAAACTCGAATCATCTGAAGGCGAGTTATTGGACTAAAGTAATGAAGATGATTATTTTACTCCGAGCCAAGGCCCATCAAAACGTCCTAAGTTACTACAGTCAACATTAATATCTAATACAGCTGATCGTTTAGGACTATCATTCGGACAACGCTCGACATTTGCATCTGTGGTAGGAGCTGAATGTGGGCAAGATTTAAGAGAGATGTCATTATCGAAAAGTACTTCTGCGTGAGCTGCGAAGAAGTTGAGGAAAGCTACTGCTGACACTATTAAAGAGTCATTCAACCCACCTCAATATTGTGTAGTCCACTGGGACAGCAAAATGATACTGAATGTTTCAGGAGGAAAGCAGGATCAATTGGCAATATTTATATTGGGAGAGAATGTTGAGAAACTTCTCTCGATACCCAATATCGGTGTCTCAACTGGATCGACACAAGCTTGTACTGTTTTTTAGCACAATCCAAGAATGGAAATTACAGGATAAGGTTTACAGAATAGTATTCGATACTACTTCATCCAATACTGGCTGAATAAAAGGGGTTTGTAAAGTACTGGAAGACCTCTTTGGAAAAAAATTATTATGGCTAGCTTGTCGCCACCATATGGCAGAATGAGTTTTGTCAGCAGTGTATCTAAAGGTATTTGGAAAATCTACTTCACCCGAAAACAAATCTTTCAAGACCTTCAGAGATGTTATATGGGAGAAGTTAGATACTAAGCAATCTTTCAAACAGCTATCTATCAATGACAGACATCTCAAGGACCTGAAAAAATGCGTCATAGATTTTATGACAGATTTGTTCAAAGATAACCAGAGCCTTCCCAGGAATGATTACAAAGAGGTAGCTGAAATAACTATGCTCATTTCAGGAGAAATTCCTGCCAGAGCAATACACTGGATCAAGCCAGGAGCTCTCCATCACGCCAGATGGATGGCTGTCATATAGTATACGAATAAGAGGTTAGCATTTTCAGACCAAGCTGGATATGATAATGTTACAATAAGAAGCTGGAAAGAGTATGCTTGTTTACATCGCTGATCTACTCCAAGTACTGGCTATCAGTCACCAACCCACTTGAGGCTCCTGAAAATGACCTCCTCCTATACAACAAATTAGTTCAGTACAAAAAGATTGACATGGAAGTAGCGGAAGCTACCTTCAACACTCTAAAAGGTCATTACTAGTACCTATCTGAAGAACTTGTAACCCTCTCTCTCTTTGGAGCCGATATTTCCCATCCTAAAAGAATGAATTAAAATTCAGCAATTAGTTGGTCCAAACTCGTGGTTTGTATTCAAAGTCCTTGGTTCAATGGGAGATTGGATAAGGATTCCAGCTGTAACGTGGGTCAGCAACAATGATTTTCAATGGATGAAGAGAATACTCTCTTCAACTAAGGTTATTAATGACACTGCAGAAAAGGGTATCAAACTTCTGCAGGATTTTCATGGCTCATGTAGGGATGAAGGTGAATTTCAGGCATTGCTTCAAGTTGTAGAGGAAAACAGGTGTGTTTTCCAAAAGTTTTCCAAACAAGGTCTCTTGAATTTGTAATTTCTTTCCATTTATAATTTCATTTCATTTACAATTTTTCATTATAATTTCAAGAATAGCACTTTGTTTCTATTTGATTAAAATTATTTTGTGTTTGTATTTCATAATAAAAAATAAAAAAACCGATGGGGCTTTGCATATTTTTTTAGATTAATAAAAATTTAAGTTTACAGTTGTCATTTTTTTTTTTTTTTGCAAAATTTACTAATTTTAATCTACTAAACATGTGCAAAGTTGTTCCCACTTTGAATCTCTAAACCAAAAAAGTGTTGCTTATTTGAGCCTACCTACTTTTTTTATTTATATTTTCAAAGCACATCGCTGCAGAGCTGCATTGGGATGATGCTCTATGGATGGCGGTGACATCCAAAGTATATAAGATAATATTTTATTGCAGTTCAGATCTTCCAAAGATATAAAACAGCAGCATTTTTCTCTTAGAAAATGTATCAAAATGACCAAAGAGAGAAAAAATTTGAATTTAACTCAAAGGTTAATAAAAACTATTCAGATTGAAGCGCATTATTATTCTCTACATTTTAGTAGCAAAATTTTTGAAATATGATGATTAGTAAGGAAACTATGACCAAAAATATCTCCAAAAATCACCATTTTTTGTGTGAATAGGGGCTTATTTTTCAAATGGGGGGTGGGGACCCTAAATATTACCTGATTATCTTTTTTTTTTGTTTATTCATAGTTTTTGGTCAATTTGTCACAATATAAGAGGTAAGCACCATAACTTTTCAAAAAAAGTCCAAAAGTGACACCCTAATGTCCACTCCCAAATCTTCTTTGGCAGACCAATAGTGCCTCTCTGAAGGTAATTAATGGTGGCCTGATAAAAGTAGAACCCCAATGAATGCTTTTAATTCTGCTTGACAGAAGGTAAAACTTTTATCATTTTTAGTTTCAGTTGCATATCTAACACTTTCCTTTATTATATGATCCTAAACAGCATTTGAAAAAAAAAGTTCAAACAGTTCCACTGGAGATTTTTTACCATGTTGTTGTTTTATTATTTCGAAATTTGCAGAGTGACTCCTACTTTTTGCTGGTAGCTTTGTGTATGTATGCAGGAGTTTTATGCCTCCAAATTAGGTTCACATCAGTTAGTTGACGTTTTTTGACATTCTTGCTCTTATTGTTCTGTAACATTTAGTTCTTTGTTACTGGTATGAAGAAGTTCAAGAGTTCCTGGAACATCACTGACTGTGGCGACTCCTGAAAGGTCATCAGTTTCATCCTCACTGGAAAAACTGGTCAACTTCTGGAGGTACTATAACAACTTTACAATCTTCGACATCATCTTCAATATTCTCAAGTAAATCAGCTACTTCATCAACAGTCAAAGCTGTTTGTCTTTGATTCATTGTTGTGGGTTCTTCTTAGAAATGTATATACGTAAATTAAAAAGGGAAGCCAGTTGCTTCCTTGTGTATCCAAAGAATTGCACCATGTTATGCAACACAGATTGGTTTTAGAATATATTGCACCATGTAATGTAGTCCTTGTAATATATAATGCAAGATATAAAGTTCTACTTAGCATTATATTTATGAATAATTGCTTTGAGAAAAAATTGCACCATGTTTATGCAACACAGATTGGTTTTAGAATATATTGCACCATGTAATGTAGTCCTTGTAATATATAATGCAAGATATAAAGTTCTACTTAGCATTATATTTATGAATAATTGCTTTGAGAAAAAATTGCACCATGTTAATGATGAGTAATAATTGTCAAACACTTTGGTACCTGTAGTAGCATTTACTATGCATTCGCCCAATGTCCTTTTTTGAGGACAGCAAAATTTAAATGGCTCCTGTGACCTTACAAAGGAATAAATCATCGATATTTTAATTTCTGAGGGAGGAAGAGGATTTTTTAATTCTATATGAAAATTTTTAATTTTACATGAAAACTAAATATACCAGCAACAAATTTAAAGAGAGGTTTTTTGACAAAATCTTAATTATAGAAATTATTAAATAACAACAGAATGATGTATACATGTTTCGATTTTTAATGGGTAACCTAAGGCAAAGATACCTCTTTTATTAACATACATTACAACAAAACTGATATTAAGCATTATAAACCAACAATTTAAGTTTTTAACTATCCTCATATGAGGACAGTGGGCATTTATGGGTTAAATCAGAATAGTAGTCTGTTTACAAATTTAACTTGAATAAAATTTGCTAAAAATAAAGTTGACAAGGAGGGTAATTAGAGACAGCCAGGGGCGTAACTAGCTTTCAAAAGTTGGCGGGGGGACAACTATAATAATGAAAAATCCTGCGATGAATTTCTGTGCTGCTATCCTGTAGGTAATGTCTTAAATTTGGACTTCTAAGGCATATTTTTTCAGTAGAATATAACAATGATATCTGAATACCAGTTCTTTCAAGTCTCGATAAAGCTCTGATCTATCAGTATTATAATGAGTTTATGACCAAAATGATGCTCTTAAAATACTATGATTTAGAGCAGGGATTCCCAAAGTGGTCTGTACAGATCCCCAGGGGTCTGTAGGAAGCTTCCAGGGGGTCTTTAAGCTTTTGGAAAAATAGTAACATTAACTATATTAACTGTATTAACTATATTAACCCTTTGACGACTGGTATACGTTTCTTTGAACTTAAACGTTTAGGTGTTATTGATATTCACAATTAAATATGTTAGTAACTATAGTCACTTAAATGACCCATTTTGGGGTTAATTTTCCAACAACTAAACGATACCTATATAAACATTTAGATGTATTTATAGAAACATTGCATCATTGTACAATTTATATTATTATTTCGCTGGGACACACATGTCCCGTGGTCCTCAAAGGGTTAACTGTATTAACTATAACTATATTAACTATATTAATATTTAGGGGTCCTTGGTGGTAAAAGTTTGGGAACCCCTGATTTAGAGAATGATCTATATTTATGATAGTAATAGAAAATGAAAGAAGCATTTTCACAACTACCTTATGTATATCAAGTATATACCTAGCATTAAAGGAAAACAACACATACAATAATTAAAGTAAGAAATAACTAGAGGTCTCATTAAAGTATGTATCACTGCAGTATTTGTACTGAATCAATAAAACTTTCCAGCATACTAATAGGACTAATTATAATTAAAGATTTACTCATCAGATTATTTCAAGAACATAAATATTTTTCTTCACGTAAACTAGCTTAGATCAAAAGTTGGGGGTGGGACAAAACCTATATCCCCCTCAGTTCAAAAGTTGGGGGACATCTCTACCCCCCTGTTAGTTACGCCCCTGGAGGCAGCCAAACAAAGAAATTTACAATGAACAAACACATTTTTAATAAAATATTAATGTAACAAGTGCTCAATGTGTCCTCCATTATTATCAATATCAATGACCAATTGTAACCTCACACACCAATGGTGAACTGCTGTAAAAAATGTCTTGATCCAGTTCATTCCATGCTGTTAAAATGTACTCTCGAAGTTGATTGACATCTTGAATATGTTGCTTGTAAACTTTTGTCAACTAAATGTCCCCAGTGGCACCAAGTGGTCATTGATAATTATGGAGGTCACACTGAACATTTGCCGAGTTTATTTTTATTCTTAAAAAAAACACTATGTAGGGATTTTCATTTGGGTTAACAAATAACATATTAAAAGTTGAGCTATGTGCAACCCCCTGTACTCCTCCCCCATAATCCCCCCTTTTTCCCCACTCTTCTAGCAGATATTTCACAATAAGCTTTGAACCTATTCTGAACATCAATTTAAGATATGTTAAAAATAAGTTAGAAGACCTTATTTTCCCTTATTTAAATCAAACGGGTCTCTTCTTTATTTATGGATACTTTTTTGTTTTATGCAGGTTGACAGATTGGCCACTTTGTGGACAAATTTCACAAATATGCAAAAAAGTCTGGCAACCCTAATTTTTGTGTATTTTTTGCAAAAAATTATATTTTCTCTGTTTCATATTATTGATTAAGTGAAATTATTATTGATTCAAACTATTGGTTTTTAAGTTAAATTATTGGTTATTAAGTCAAATTAATCATGACAAGAAAAAAGTCATCAAATGCAGCCTTTGGACATCCTTCCGAGTTTCCAGCAACTATGACACCAACAAAAGCAGATGTGAGGCACTACAATTTTGTGCGATGACGAGAAGAGGCTGAATCAAATAAATCAATTACTTTTAATGAATGTTGTAACAGTCGCAATAGACGTTGAAACCATATGGAGGTTCTTTTTCCCTACAGTAAGTACTCATGGAATCTTTCAGAAAGTTGTTAGAGTGATAGAAGCAGCCTCAAAGTTGAACAAGGTTCCTATAAACCGAAGAGATGAGAGATTTGAACAAAAAGTTTCTGAGTATGTTTGATGTATGTACCTGTGATTGCTACGATAAAGGGATTGATAGAAATGTCTGCCAGTGCAAGGATAAAATAACAATTGCCGAGCGTGAATCTTTTGTAGGACAAAAGCAAAGCTTGAGCCAACTTGGGCCAATTGATAGAAAAGCTGCTTTGTTGAGGAAAAGGTCTATTGCTAGAGCTCAAAAAGAACACGAACGTTGAATGAAATCACAAGCAGAATTGACTGAAGCTATCAGAGTTGTCCCTTCAACATCACAGGATGCAACTGGTGCCAAGAGCATGGAGGTAGAGACCAACCAAGAGAATGAAGACTTCGTGCCTGATATAGAGTTAATAGAGAATGAGCAGAACAGATATACCTATGAAGAGTTGGCAGTGACCACAGATCATTACAGAGCGAGTTGCAGGGCAGCAGCAGCAATTGTTAATGCTGCTTTAAAAGATATGGGAATCCTAGATCAGGGCAACATGATTGAAAGAAAGAAGCTGGAGAGGGAAAGTGCACGAGCAGATAAAAAAATTGAGTACCAGAGTTAAATCAGAGAATATACAAATAGAATGCATTAGCTTTGATGGGAGAAGAGATGACACATTAACCAGGGACGGCAAGATCAAAGAAGAGCACTACATCATTGTTAAAGAGCCTGGAAATATCTATATAGATCATGTAACACCTGCTCATGGAAATGCTCATTGTGTAGCAGAAGAGCTGATTACTGTAATAGTAGACTCAGAAAGTTCACACACTCTAAAAGCTTTACTATGTGATGGCACTGCTGCTGTGAACACTGGAAGAATCGGTGGAGTAATAAAGCTTGTTGAAATCTATCTGAATAGGTCTGTTCAGTGGCTGGTATGCTTTCTTCATATGAACGAACTACCATTCAGGTACGTCTATGAGGCAATAGATGGAAAAACAAAAGGCCCAAATACTTTCAAGGGTTCAATTGGAAATAAATTGAAAACTGATCTAACAAAACTGGAAGTGGTTGCTTTTTCTCCTGTTAAAGGAAACATTCATGAAATTCTATCTGATGTTGTTAATGCTTTAAGCAGTGACCAAAAGTATCTCTACAATTTGTGCCTAACTGTTCAATCTGGAAATGTCTCCAAAGATCTCGCAGAAAGATCTCCTGGTACAATTCATCATGCTCATTGGCTAACTAGAGCAAAATAAAATTCTTAGACTGTGTCAACACCAAATCCAACCCAAGATCTCAAATATCTAGTAGAAATTATTATGCTATCTTATGCTCCAGGATGGTTTTGGATTAAGTCACATCCACTGGCATCTGACAGATCATCTAACTTTTGGTACTTAGGGTATCTGCTGCGCGACTTGAAGGAGAAATATAGATTGATCATGGAATCAGTGTTTCAGAATAACTCGTACTTTGCGAACCCCAAAAATATTCTACTATCGATGATAACAGACTCAAGAAGAGGAGTTAGAGAGGTTGCAATCCAGAGAACTACAGTTTCTGGATCAAGAAACTTTGACCTACCTCGAACTCTAATTTTGATTTTTCAGACTACACTGAAATGATTGATTGGCAGAAAGAGGTAATTTATCCGCCTCCACTTCTGAGAAACTTTAGCAATAAGAAACTTTCGCTAGCAAGACAAGAACCACTCAAAATAACAGCCTTTCCTTGTCACAGCCAAGGAGTAGAAAGCATTGTGAATCTAGTCACAAATGCATCTGATGTACGAATTGGCTACGAAAATCGCCAAAAATATATTCTTAACCTACTGGAATCATGACAAAGCTTGCCTAAATTTGAATGGAATGGACAGTGGAATAAATAAACATGCAGTGTTACTTTCAAAATAGCTTAAGTTTATGCATTGTGCAAAAGAGCACTTCATTAGGTAATGTTTTTCTTTTTCTTTTAGAAGACAAGTTCTGTTGTTTAATTTCTCAAAAATGTTATGCAATTCATTAATTTGTTCCTTATTTTTAATCTTAATATATAGTACAGGCCTGTCGCCAGCCAAAAATATTTGGAGGGCACTTGTGTTTATTAGAGGGGCACCTCCTCTATAACCATAAACACAAAAAAGATCATAATCGAATAATTTTTATTTAGTACTAGGTACTTATAGGTAGGCAGTGGAATACATGAGAAAACACAAGTATCAATACAGTTCAAGATGCCTGTTTTTGGCTTTGGAAAATACACGGAGCAGTTCATTCATATTTAGCTGTTTAGTATATGAAGAGAGAAACGACAGAATCACCAGACAGCTTTGTCTTTGTTGTGTTCTACACACTTGTCTTAAGACTTACGATTCTGGTCTAGGGTATCCAAGCGTTTAACTTTATCTACACTAGGCTAGGAAGAAATGTAAGCTATAAACCTAGCTGCTTTAGTCTACATTAGTGTGATCATAGCTTTTAGAATGGGTATACAAATGCAAATACAAAAGTAAATTACAGGAAGTGGCTGAATTGCCAGTCATTGGAGATACTTGGTATAAGCCACTTCTTAAGCGACATTGTTTAGTACACATATTTCAAATAAAATAACGTCATATTCTCACAGTACCTACTATTTTTTCTGAGGGGGCACCAACTCAATTGGGGGGGGGGGGGGGCTGGCACCCCCTTCCAATGGAAGGAAGGGAAATATTTTTACATCTCGTATCCAATACTATTTCCTTAGAATATATAGGCCCTATACAATAATCAGAATCTGAACAAAAAAATACACGCATATCCATAAATAAAAGAATATTCAGTGTAGAAAGGAATGTAAAAGGGGAATGTACATGTATTTCAATCTTAAATTATCTACTATATATCACAAGTATTAACACTGATGAATATATTTTCTTTAACATTAAATCCAAATACTCAGCGTGTTATAATGGGAAACTAACGCAAATGTGAATTCCGAATTGTTCACTGAATTATGTAAAATATGCAGCTGAGTGAACTTCCTAATCAGTGACCCATAGTTATATCCCTCATAATAATAATAATGAGTTTATGAACTTGTACGTTATCCAATTATTTAAGAACAAATATGGTAATAACTACAGATCGATCACAGTTGCCTCGTTTCTTTAAATGATTTGAGAAAAATTTGTTATTTAGCCTCAGTGGATATTTATAGTCATCCCCTGATCACTTTGGTTTTAAATGGAATCATTAAACACGTTTGAGCATCATGCAATGAAAAAAGTTGTAAATACATTCACTGAAAACTATTCAGTAGTATACAGGGTGGCCCAAGATAAAGAAGCCCCACAAATGAGTTTTGTTGAAAGAAATAATGGGGCTACCTTATCTTGGGTCACCCTGTGTAGTAGTTTTCTTCATAATTAAAGCTCATGATAGGATTAATGACACTATATGACGCGTTCGGTGGAGAAGGGGCGAACGCAACATTTTCGAATTATGCCACAAAATGCAGTTAAAGTTTGTAAACTTTAAACCTTTGTATTTTTCCGGTTTATTGAAATGTTGTATGAATTTGAACACATATTTGAGTAAAATATTGTTGTGTAATATGTCGATATAATAAAACGCCAAGAAATTTTACAATATTATTTATTGATAGCTTCTGATGTTAACTGGTGTAATCCATTATTTGGTCCTCTTCGTCGAATGTTGTATTACCTGCTTCAACTGTTTCGGTTTCTTCCAGTTCCTTTAACAATCTTGTATAATAGTTCACTGCAGTTGCAGGCATTAGGTCTGATAATTCTTTGAGATCTTTTATTTTTTCCTTAGTTATTGGCAGCAATTGGGAATACTTTGGTTGCAGTGTCTGCTGGGCTAGATTGAATAAACTGACACTGTAGGATTTTTTCCCTTTCTGCAGTCTGACGGGATGGCTATTATCTGGGGTTGTGCGGTATGCAGTAGATATTACGTAGCCTTCTTTGTGTTGAAAGTCAAATATTAACTTTCTTGCATCTGTAAATTTAGTAGTTGTTGATTTCCTAATGACAATGCACGTTTTTAGGATGTCAAAATCGAGAAAATCAGCCTGTTTCATTTCTACAACTAGGAAGCGCTGCGAAACGGCTGTAGTTATGGCCGTAACATAATCTTTTTTGGTGTAAATAATATTGCTGTAATTATTTTTTATATTTTGTTCAATTTGGCCAAATTAAGCATCACAGGGCATTGTCGAGTGACCAGAAAGTAGATAGATGTGTTCAATGTGAAGCAATGATGCGGAGTGAATTTCTCTGAGATACATTAAAACCTAAATTTTACCGTGAAAGAGTGCAGACTAACATCTAATTTTTTGCATAGGTAAAGCAAAGGTTTTAAAGGATAATTATACGACAAAAAACTCATTTTTCGAATTTTGTGGGGTTCGCCCCTTCTCCACCGAACGCGTCATATTATTACTAATGTATTGGTATTCAAATCAAACATTTACAGTCAAATGAGGAAATGTGTTGTCCGATTTTTTTTAAATCATCATGTGGAGTACACCAATGGTTTTTGCTATCATCAAATAGTGTTCCTAACTAGAGAGGACAGAGTGAGAGATACCTTTTATGCTTCTCCTCCAAAGTTTTGTGTTATTTGTAAGACAATTTGAGCACTTGGCATAAGGCATCAATTTCGGAGAGACAGTGGCTTGACTCTAAAAAGAAAAGAAAAAATTATGAAGATTCTATTATTTATAACTAGTACAGTTCCAGGCACTTCGCTGATGGTTAGACAGGCTAAACTACAAAAAAAGAACCCAGCCGTGAAAATTTTGAGCTTCACATTGTGTCAACATTTCTGAATCTGGTATCTCCCAAAACCTCCTCACCCCCATTCATACAACTTGGGTGCTAACCCCCTCCCCCATTACCCCCACCCCTCCCCATTACCACACCCATCCCCCATTACCCCCACCCCAACCCTTCCCCCCACCATCACCCTTCCCCCATTGCTAAACTACAGAAAAGAACAGTCATGAAAATCTTGAGCTTCACATTGCCGCCCATAATACAATTTCTGAATTTTTTTCTCAATTTTTTCTCACAATTTCTGAGTGTGACGGACAGAGACAGACAGACAGACAGACAGACAGACACAGACAGACAGACAGACAGACAGACGGACAGCTCTCTTATTATAGTATAGATTGTGGAAGACCCTTCTAATCCCATATTCCATTATTCCACCATTGAAGAGGAGAGAAAACTCCTCATTCTAGTTTTCAATGATTTCTTACTCATTTTTTATAAATGTACAGGAATATATTCCCACTTCAATGCCTTTTCCTTTCCATCTTCCTTATTGCACGAGATTTATAATAAACATTTTGTCTGATAAACTTTTGCATGAATATGTATAGAATTCAGGGTTGGTAAAAAACAAAAAAACCATTGGTTTTTAATATACAGCCTGTAGGCTTATATATATATATATATATATATATATATATATATATATATATTGAGGAAATTGAAAACTTTTAGTATTTCTCATATAATTTAATTGCTGACAATTAGAAAAAAGAAATAAATAAATAGTTTAACCATAAACTAAATAAAATAAACATTTAACTTGACTTTGTGCATATAGCTAAACAAATATTAAAAAAATAAAAATCCTTTAATGTATGGTACAGTACTGAATTGAAAAATATATTGTTCTTTGGCCTTTAACTTTATAGATATAGCCTCTAAATTTATTTCACATTAGCTATTTGTTAAAACATTTATAAATAAATACAAGTTTAGAAGCTTTATGAACTACTAATTTATTCCTTAATTTGGACTGTACCAGTCCAAAAGCAGAGAAGATTCTTTCAACTGCAGCACTAGATGATAATGCAGTCATGAACACTGAGACATTGTTATAAACATCGTCAGACAGCTCCCTGATGGATCTCCATCATGCAAGTGGGGTTATGTTTAGATTAATGGAAATACATGCATGCACAAAATATAAATTTATGCAAGGTTGCCTGTATTCTTTTATTTCTTCTTCATATACTTTTTTTTTTTTTTTAAATGATTTAAACCAAACACTGAAATTGGAATTGCATGCATGATTGCGAATGATTTTTGCGTAACAAAATTATTCGAACCATTCTTGAATAGAATCGACAGCAGCTACCACTATATATATATATATATGTTAAACACAGACCGTGCATGGAACAAGGAACTCTTCTGGGAAAATTAAATCCACTATAGTCCGAATAAGTAATGGTAAATGACAAATACCATAGTTTTTTTCCTTTTTCATGTTATTATTATCTTTGTTATTATTATCTTTTGTTATTATTATTATTATTACTATACTATTATTATTACTGTATTATTATTCATTATTATAATCAGTATTATTTGCAGACTGTTATATATTAGCCAAACGGGCCATTATTTAATCTCGCCATTACATGTCCATCAAAGTTGTTACGGGTAAAAATCCCCTTTTTGCATATACTTATTAATTATTGTCAATAAAATATAAAAATTCATATTGATTTAATAATCAGTCCTCCCCTTCTTTTATTAAAATTAACTTTGCGCCGCAGTGCCGGATGCCAATCTAGTACTTGGGCGCTGGTGACCCTGGCATATAGTAATTATCTACGTAAACTTGTAAAGGTCTAAATAAATAAAACTGGACTTATTCGGACTATAGTGGATTTAATTTTCCCAGAAGAGTTCCTTGTTCCATGCACGGTCTGTGTTTAACATATAATGTTCTCAGGGAACCATTCTGAGTTTGTGTATATATATATATATATATATATATATTATATATATATATATATAATATATATATATATATATATAAAGAACGACGCTTGTGTAGAAGAACATTCCGCACAAGATGAGGAGGGAGAACAAGCAAATGAAAAATGAGGTAACCACTAGTGATGTAGCGGATGTCATTTTTTTCACATCCGCGGATGCGGATGAGGATGTTTGATTTCAACATCCGCGGATGCGGATGTCTACATTTTCGTTATTTTTTAGGATATATTCGAGATTTGTTGTGTTTAACGTATATAATAAGTTATTATATAGAGAGAGCTGTAGCTATAATGTAGTATAATTGATTAATTGTACAATAATTGCTGTACTTTTCCCTGAACATATAAAATAATAGCAAGCATCTAACTAATATAGAAATCAATTAGTGAATTCGTCTGCAAATAAATTCGTTATATTTTGTTGAGTTTCAGCCACAATTAGAAACCATAATTGTGTTACCCGACCTCTTTCCCCAAGCTCCACCCTTATAGAAAGAGATCTTTAATTAGCTTGATAACTATTTATATTAAGTTTAAAGTTTTATTAGGCATATTTATAAATGAGTAATTAAAATAAAGTAAACTAAGATGTTCATCGTTTAATATTCAAACTTAATTATAGGAAGGTTATGCTTAAGGAACATTAATTTTTCTGCCTTTTCTGCTGCCAGTCTGTTTCTCTTTTCATCATATATTAATCCAGCACTGCTAAATAATCTCTCGCTTGGTACGTTTGTTGGAGGACAGGCTAAATGTTTCCTTGCAAGTTTACTCAAGTATGGATAGATATTCTGCGTATTTTTCCACCAACTAATAGGATTGTCACATGCAGCCAGGCGTTTTTCTTGGTGATAGCTCTCGATCATTTTTACTACATCTTTTGACATCGCGTAGGTCTCGTCATTGCTGCTTGACTCAAGAAACTGACAGACAGATTCTGTGATAGATTTGCTTGTTGAAGGTGTTGGTTCTGTCACTGAAACTTTTATTCTTTTGGTGGGTGGCGAAGCGACAGATTCAAGAGATTGAAGCTCTTCAACTGCTTTGCCAAGTGATGATTTAAGTCGTTTTAATGAACTAGGTGAAAATAACTTAGCTTTGTAACGTGGATCTAAGTAGGTTGCAAGAGAGTAACTTCATACAAGAACAGCCTCTCGTCTTGTCGCTTGCATCACTTTTGCGCACAATGAACTAGTTCTATTAATATAGTAGAATTTGATAATTTCCGCTTATTAATGACGTTTTATCTCAACGGTCCACATCCGCACGACATCCGCAGTCCAAAGTGCGGATGCGGACGCGATAAAATGTGCGGATGTTCCGCGGATGCGGATGTGACCTACATCACTAGTAACCACCCGGGAATCGAAACCGGGATCTTCCGATTGCCGGTCAGATATGCTATCCACTACACCATGGGCCTCGATTAATCAGAAGTCGTAATTCTCCTACATACGAGCAGAAACCAATGCCCTGAGGGGGCACCTTCACATGCCATACATATATATACATTTTAACTGCAAACAACACACAGTATTGGTTTCTGCTCGTATGTAGGAGAACTACGACTTCTGATTAATCGAGGCCCATGGTGTAGTGGATAGCATATCTGACCGGCAATCGGAAGATCCCGGGTTCGATTCCCGGGTGGTTACCTCATTTTTCATTTGTTTGTTCTCCCTCCTCATCTTGTGTGGAATGTTCTTCTACACAAGCGTCGTTCTTTACATTAATTATACTGTGTGTT
>JAJOZX010001463.1:615000-700000 GCA_023014485.1 Bathynomus jamesi
GTTGGTTTCATATGAAAACAGGATGCCAGCCGAGAACTCCGTGTCTTCGTCCACTTTTGTTCTTGCCCATTCACAGAATTCCAGCCGCCTGTCCGGCTGTTCGCTGTGCCTTCATCGGTGGCTGTTCGTGGACGACCACTTCTCGGTTGGTCTGCAACACTTCCAGTCTTCTTGAACTTCTCAATGAGTTTGGCAACGGTGTCGTGTGTGATGTGCGTGCCGGGGGCGTGTCTCCTGTTGAAATCCTCGGCAACCTTGCGACAGCTTCCTGATCTTGCCAGAAGAATGATCTCTATACGCTCTTCTTGGGACAAAGGCATCTCAGCACATCACCTGCAAAAAAATTAAAAATAAATAATAATTTATTTATCAACCATTTTGTCTATGTATGGAGACTTTTGACTCACCCTGTATATATATATTATATATATATTATATATATATATATATATATTATATATATATATATATGGTGTTTCAGGAGGAAAGGTCAATACTTCGGGAGGTGATAGTATCGGTCATTGTGAGAAAAAAGTTCATATGATCATGTGTCTAATTCTGAATGGTTACGGAGATAGAGCTGTTTGAATCTGATGCGCGCGCAGCTCTTCCTCCCCCTTCCCTTTAACCTTGAACCATGTAAGCTGTAATGTAAGCATGTAACATAAGCCAATCGACAGCTGACTGTTGTGAGTGACATTGTTTGGTGTTTGAAGCAGTGTTAAGAATGCCACACACACCTTCACACATGCCGAATATACAGATATGGTGTATGTCTACGGTTTTTGCGATGGAAGTGCAACAGCTGCTGTTGCAGAATACCGTCGACGGTTTCCGAACCGCAGAATTCCGGATCGAAGTGTGTTTACCAGGGTTTTCAACACATTGCGTGAGATTGGTACACTTCCCAGCGCTCATGTTTCATTTGAACGTGAAGGTCAACAAGATGTGGATGAAGTGGAAAACATTCTTCATTTGGTAGAGCGTAGTCCTACTACTAACTCACGAAGAATTTCTACACGTCTCGGTGTACCACACACAAGAGTATGGCGAACAATACGTGAGGAAGGCTTGCATCCATATCATGTACAGCATGTACAACACCTTCAACCAGGAGACGCTGCCATGCGACTGGAATTTTGTCATTGGGTAAATGCTAATCGCCGATTGCTTCGATTAATACTGTTCACCGATGAAGCTACTTTCACCCGTGACGGTATCAACAACACTCGTAACTCTCATCGGTGGTCAGACGAAAATCCAAATGCCACTGTGGAAACAAATTTTCAACATCGCTTCTATGCCAATGTGTGGTGCGGTGTCATCGATGATCAGCTGATTGGCCCTATTACTTTAGAGAATCGTCTTACAGGACAAAGTTACTTAGAATTTCTGCAAAATGAATTGCCAGGACTATTGGAGGATGTTCCTTTGGCTACACGCGCTGGTATGTACTTTCAGCATGACGGAGCTCCTCCACATTCTACCCGTCTGGTGATGCAATACTTAAATCAAACACTTTCCCTGGTCGATGGATCGGCCACGGTGGTCCCATTCAATGGCCACCAAGGTCTCCAGACCTCTCTCCGTTAGACTATTGTTTGTGGGGGTGGATGAAAAGTAAAGTTTACAAAAGAAATGTGGATACACGAGATGAATTGCTCACGCGCATTTTGGATGTTGCTGCCCGCATAAAGGAACGTCAAGATCAACTCAGACGAACAACACGCGATCTTCGCACACGAGTTGGAAAGTGCATTGAGGTTGACGGTGGGATTTTCGAAAACGTATTGTAAACTAACAAATTTGTCATTTCTGTATCTGATATCATTCAAAATGCCAATGTTTAAACAATAAATGTTAGAAACAGTAATTGGTTTCTCTTTCGTGATTACCATTAACAATGCTTTTGCATTTGTAGATTCAAACAGCTCTATCTCCGTAACCGTTCAGAATTAGACACATGTTCATATGAACTTTTTTTCTAACAATGACCGATACTATCACCTCCCGAAATATTGACCTTTCCTCCTGAAACCCCCTGTGTGTATATATACACACACACAAGTCTTGACCATAGTCGCCTTAAGGACCAATGGGGCCTTAAGCACTTTTGTCAAGCAGGGGCCATTTTCCCAGTGTCACAAAAAAACTCGCACTGACTGACTATGAACAGTTATATTTAATATTAATGGTGATAAATGACAAACAAGCATAAAGCACAGTTGCAGTCACGAAACAGTCCCTTCCCCAACACTTATTCATACACAAAATCATACAAACTGTGTAGGGGTGGAGCTGTTTGTTAGGTCAGTCTCCCCACTTTAACTATATTAATTGCTCGTATTTGTGCATGTATTTGCTTTCGTTTTTCTTTTTGTTTCATCCACGATGTGTTATTGGAGAAGCACGAGTAGTGTAACCTACACTAGCGACCTCCACAATATATTTTACCCAATTCTGAAAAAAATAGCTGTCTGAATACATGACAAATTGCTGAAACTCGTAATATTTTTTTTAAATCTGGAAATTGTGAATATTTTTTATTGCTTATTTGCTTTTTGTCTTATTACTTTTCAGAAAAGGCTTGTGTGTGCTTATAGTGCTTAAGCCTTAAGGATTAAGGCTGTCCTGCTTCTGAACTTGACTCTTGCGCCAAAAGTCAGGAGTCAAAGGGTAATCATTGTATAAATTATAAATTTGTAAATTATTTTTATTTAAAAAGTGTGTCACAGAACCAAAAAGACCCACTCTCCCCGACTCCTTTGACTCCTGACTTTTGCGCCACCCTGTAATATATAACCTTGGTTTTGCTTCCGCTCGAATTATTCATGCTAACGATGGTCAAGCTTGTTGTTCCACTTTAGACCTACAGCTTAACGTAGAATCCGAACCACAACACATCACGGGTACCCATTTATTTACCAATCAGTATTTATTGTTTAGAAGAATGAACAGCTGGGTTTGCTGCGCGACGACGTCACCGGTGGTTTCGTAGTTAACGATGCTAAGCACTACACCACAAGATAAAATGAAAAGCAATTTCAAGGACTTCCGCTTATTCAACACTACACCTCTTCAGCTCTTGGAATCACTTTTCATTTTTGTTTGTAGGTGTGCTTCATTTATTTATTTCAAGTGTTTAACTGTGAAATTCATTCAAAATAAATAAATAAGCAAATAAATATAATGTGTTTAAATTTTTGAAAATGGTTTTCTATGGCTTCTGTAAAAATAAAACTAGGGAAATGGCTACTTCAAATTTTATGGACCCTGCAAATATCACTGAAGAGAAGAAAGAAAAATACTTCTATACTTATAAATCTGAGTAAGGTCTTTGATGTAATAGACCATAATATTCGACTAAACAAATTATATCCTTATGGTTTTAGAGGAGCTATCAGTGATTGGTTTAAAAGTTAGTTGCTCAATGGGTATCAATTTGTATCAGTAAATAAGGTCAGCTCAACTACAACTACTGTTAAACATGGTGTACTCCAGGGTTCAGTCTTGGAACCACTATTATTTTTATCATATATAAATGACCTTCCACGTTCTTCTAATCTACTGAACTTCATAATGTTTGAAGGTGATACAACTATCTTTTTCTTGCAAAGATGGTAATTCAGATTTAAATCAGGATTTATCAATATAGCGAAATGGCTAGCTTCCAATAAACTTTTCCTAAATACCAATGAAACAAATTTCATAATTTTTACTGATAAATGAAATGTGTATCTTAATGAACTAAATGTTGATGAAATCACTGTCAAGAAATATACTGCAACAAAATTCTTTGGTGTAATGCGAGACAAGAGTGTTTGCGGTGGAATGATCATTTAAATTATATCTGAAAAAAGATTTCAAGGAGTGTCACTATAATGTTTAAATTTAGGCATGTAGTCCTTAAACAGGTTTTATTAACTCTATACTCTTGTTCTTCCTTACATAACGTACTGCACTCTAGTATGGGAAATTCTGCTAACACCACTTTTAACAGTATTTTCGTCATCCCAAAACGAACAAGGTCATTGAAGTGCATTCTTTAAAGAGCTAAAACTATTAAAGATCAAAGATGTTATCAAACTGGCACGTTTTATTTTCATTTACAAATGTAAGAACGAATCATTAATTTGCAGTGGATAAATAAATATTTTCTAACTCAAGAAATCCACTCGTATCAGACTAGAAATAGATCAAAGCATGTTATTCCTCAATTTAGATTGTTTTCATCTAACTTTTTTTTCTTTCTTTAATTTACCGCCGATTCGTACCTACAGAAAGCGGTACATATCTCGGCGAGGCAGTGGGTGGGTGGTGTTACTGAGTTAGGGGTGGTAGACTAGGGGGGTGAGTAAGGGTCAGTTGCTGGATAGTGGGTAGGAGGGGTATGGTCTTAGACGCGATGGAGCAGATGGGAGTGAGTGAGGAAGAGGAAAATTGCTTCTGTTGAAAAGTGGGGGCCTTCGGAGAGTATGGAGCGTAGACGGTCGGATATGGGATTTTCGGACGAGAGAGGGAAACACCTGCGACGAAAAGCGGACAGGTTTGGGCATTCCACCAGAAGGTGTATGACAGTGATAGGGGCATGGCAGATAGGGCAGAGGGGGGCTGGCGATTTCTCCATAAGGTGCCCGTGGGTGATGCGGGTGTGGCCTAGGCGGAGGGGGGCTAGAATTACTTCTTTATGGCGGGACCGGTGGAATGAGGAGGCCCAGTATCCAATTTGTGGTTTGATCCTGTGGAGTTTATTTTGTGTGGCCTGGTCCCATTCCCGTTGCCATATGGAGCGGAAGTGGGAGCAGAGTCGGGAAGAAGTCGGAGAAGGGGAGGGGTCGGGAGGAGGCCGGCAGTGAGCAGGCTGTCTTTGCCGTGCGGTCCGCCTCCTCGTTACCCTGGATGCCGACATGGGCCGGGACCCAGCAGAAGGCGACTGTCTCGTATCGGAAGGCCGTTAAAAAGTGGAAGGTTTGCTGGATAGTACCGACGAGCGGGTGAGAAGGGTTAAATCTTTCTAGGGAGAGAAGTGCGCTTTGGGAATCTGAATAAATGACGAAGCAGCTGGCAGAGTGGGTGCGCACAATGTCGAGGGCCTCCGTAATCGCGAAAAGTTCCGCCGAGAAAACGGAGGCCTCGCGGGGCAGGCTGACGCCTCGGGAAAGCGGCTGGGACAGAATCACCGCTGAGGCCACACCAGCCTCCGAGCGGGAACCATCTGTATAAATGGCGACTGCGTCCGGGTGTTGGGTTGCGTGTTCACGGAAGAGTGACCTGTATACCGTGGCGCTCGTGGTATTCTTCGGTAGGACACACAGGTCCCTGCAGAACTTGATAGGGGTGAGGAGCCAGGGGGAGTAGATGCTGTATGAAATGGGGATAACTACTGAGGGGGGCGGGCATGTTGAAAAGGTCAAGGAAAGAGCGGACCACTTCAGTGAAGTGCCAGCTCTGTCCCTGAGGTGGTAGTTCAGAAACCGTCGTGCCAAGAAGCGAATAAGGTAGCCTCTGTGCACGGAGGTATGTCCTCATGAGGAGTAGACCCCGTCACAGGGCGAGAGGGAAATAATTGCAGTCCACTTGGAGGCTGGGGAGGAGTGGAAAGCACCGGTGGCGAGGCGGAGGCCTCTATCAAGGACTGGGTCCAAGATACGGAGGCGGGCGTTGGAGGCTGAACCGTAAACTGCACTGCCATAGTCCAGCTTCGACTGTACCATGGAAGTGTAAAGGCGAAGAGGAGAGCGTCGATCTGCACCCCATGTGGTGTGGGAGAGGTGATCTAGGAGAGCGACGAGACGTCGAAGGGATTGCTTCAGGTGCTTGAGATGGGGAACCCAGTTGAGCCGTCGGTCTAGGGTCATGCCCAGAAAATGCGTGGAGGGTACTACCCATGGGCGTCCGGAGGGGGGGGCAAGAGGGGGCAGTTGCCCTCCCTTGGAAATTTGTGTTTGCCCACGCAACGACTTCTATAATTCTACTGCAGCTCAGTCAGTGTTTCCACATTCAAGGAAATGTCGTTTACTTTACCTTTACTTTACCGAAGTGCCGTGTCGTTGAACTTAGAAGTGTTAAATAAACTATACTGAAAGATATAGTAATGGAATTATTTGCAAAGATCATTATATTGAGTGTTTTATTTATTTTTTTCTCTCGAAAACCTTTTGGTCAATTTCACTGAAACTTACACGATTATAGTTAATCATAGTATCATATAACATAAAAAATGGACTTGAGTGGTAGAAAAAAAAATGCACTGCGACCACTACGAGTAAAAACCGAAAGCAGGCTATGATAAGGGAAGATGACGGTTTTTACTAATAAGTTAGTTTTGACCCCCCTTGCGAAAAATCCTGCGGACGCCCCTGGTACCACCTTAAGAGGATTGTCGTATAATGTGAAAGAGGGAAGAAGAAGGGTTGCGGGTCTTCTACTGAAGAGCATACACTTGGATTTGGGGATGGAGAGGCGGAAACCCACCGACGTCGCCCACCCTTCGACCCGGTAGATGGCGAGCTGCATTTGCTGTTGAACAACGGACGGTTCTCGCCCTGCGAAGTAGATCGCAAGGTCATCCGCGTAGATGGAAGCGCGGATGGTGGGTGGAAGGCATTTTGAGACTGTGTTCATGACGATGGAGAAGCATAGAACACTGAGGATGCTTCCCTGTGGGACCCCGTCCTCCTGCACGAAGGTGTCAGAGAGGACTGAGCCCACCCGGACTTTAAAGGTTCGGGAGGAAAGGAAGCCCCTGATGAAGGTCGGCATGGCTCCGACGAGGCCTAGATGTCGGAGCTGACTAAGGATCATTGCCCGACGGGTGGTGTCATAGGCCTTCTGAATATTGAAAAAAATTGATAGTACGAACTGTCCATTGTCGAAGGCATCCTGTATGTCTCGGTTGAGGAGCAGGAGGGGATCAGTGGTGGAGCGGAATTGTCTGAAGCCGGACTGGGTAGCCGGGAAGGAATTGCTATTTTCAAGGACGAACGATAATCGCGTAGCGACCATTTTTTTAATGATTTTTTCAGGCACAACACGTTAGGGCGATTGGTCTGTAGTTTGTGGGATCGAGGGAATCTTTGCCGGGTTTGGGGATAGGGATGACGTGGCCTCCTTCCACATGGAGGGGAAGGCGCCCTCTATCCTTATACGGTTGTATAGGTCTAGCAGGAAAATTTGTAAGGTAGTGTGGATGTGCTGGATCATGCCGTACGGAATACCGTCCGGACTGGGACAAGGGGATCGTCGAGAGGCCAGTGCCGCCTGTAGTTCACGCATGGTGAACAACCATAGGTGCTGTCTATGGACGGTGGAGGGGGGCTATTGTTAAGGTCGGGTAGAGAACCAACTGCAGAGGAAGAAACAGCGGGCGAAGGTAGAAGCTAGGTGGTTTGCCACCGACTTGGGCTCCTATAGGAGTCCGTCGTTAGTCCGGAGGACCGGGGGTCGGGAGGGGACATGTCGCTTCTCGACACCCTGTACCTTCTTCCAGATGGTAGCCGAAGGTGTGGTGGCGGTGACGCCGGACACAAAGGCATGCCAAGAGGCTCGGCGCTTTGTCTTCATTGTGCGGCGGGCGATGGCCCTGGCCCGCTCCATCTCCGTGCGATGGATGGGGAATCACGTCTGGTAGAAGCGCCGAGTAGCCTTCTTCTTGGCGCGCACGGCCTCCTCGCACTTCAGGGTCCACCAAGGCACCCGTCGGGCGCGGGGGTAGGCGGAGGATCGTGGGATGCTGACGGACTCGAAATATGCGATGCACTCGTCGGCGGATGGGAAGTGGGCACTTGTAAGGGTTGTATATGTATTGTCGCGGAAGCGGGCCCAATTCGCGTTGGTAGTAATCCACCTTTCTGGTACCCAAACAGTCTGGTCGGGCCGATTGAGCGTGAGTTGAATGGGGAAATGGTCACTCCCATATTCCTCTTGGAGGACTTGCCATGTGAAATCTAGGAGGGCATCAGTCGAAACAAGGGACAGGTCTATACAGCAGTGGTTCCCAACCTTTTCACCACAAAGGACCCCTTTTATTTTTATTTTTTTCTCACGGACCCCATGTTTTTGAAAGATTCCGTCTACCAAACAAACTGTTTTTATTAACTAATAATTAACTCGTTTTCTCATTTTTCACTATCAAATAAAGGACATATAAGTGAGTATGCAATTAAAATACAGTGTATTAAATAAAGTACTAATAATTCCAGCCAAGAGCAAGGAAACTTGAAATTTTAGCCTGAGCGCCCTTATCGTGGGTAAATGTACGATTTCCATTGGAGCCTCTCGAAATATTGAAAGCTCACGGACCCCCAGTACTAACTTCGCGGTCCCCAGGTTGGGAACCACTGCTATACAGGATGGAGTCCAGGTGGTGGCATGGTAGAATGTAGGAAAGCCATCAATGAGGCACTCGAAGGAGAGGTCGGTCATGACAGTAATCAGGGTTGGGGCCATATAGGTGGTGTGTGTGTCGCCCCACAAGGGGTGGCGACTATTGAAATCGCCCAGTAGTAGAAAGGGTCTGGGGAGTTGTACGACCTCCACCAGGTCATCGCGGGAGACTTGAGCGTGGGGAGGGAGGTAGATTGAGCAGACGGTGTACTGTCTATCCAGGGAAAGCCGGGCGGCAATCACCTGTAACGGGGACCGGATAGAGAGATTGTGGAAGGGGACTGCGTGGTGTATGAGAATGGCAGCCCCCCCTTCGAGTGCAGGTAGGAGACGTGGTGGCGATGCAGGAATATCCAGTAGGGCATGGGCCTGGTCCCCAGGATTAGCTCCTGGAGACGGACACGCACCGGACGGGAAGTGGCAATCAAGGAGTTAAGGCGTTCATAGCTCGCAAATATTCCTCTGCCGTTGCAGTGTACTATTGTGGTTTTCGGGGGATCCATTAGTTGATGAAGGGGGATGGGTAAAGATGTAGGTGCTAGGAGGTTGGAGAGAAGGGAGATCTGGGGTTCGCGAAGGTGAAGGATGGGTCAGGAGCATAGCTGGCTATCTACCGTTCACCAGGGAAGGAATCGGTCGGCCAGTCGATCTCCGAGGAGGTTGCGGGGTCGAGTTGGCCGAGCGAGACCGGAGGCGTGGATCACGGCAGTCAGGGGAACGTCGTGGCCTGAGAGGGTCAGAAGTGTTTTGGCGAGCTTCTGTGTTCGGGCCAGGAGGGGGCACTTTACTTCCCAAAGTGGTGCCTCCTCGCCTGTCTGGGGTCTCACGGCGGACCCTGGGTGGCGATAGGGAGTACCAGAAGGACCGGGCGGGTGGGAGGGTGTGTGTGCTCAGGGTGGCTGACAAGGAGGGGGCCGGGGATATTGGGGGGCAGGTACTGTGGGGGTGGAAGGAGGTGAACCAGAGTGGTCTCGTGGAGGGGTGGAAAAAATGGCACCAGGAGGCAAGGGCAGATCCATGGGACTCATGGGCGCGGCCGAGCTCCCCTCAGCCACACCGTGTAGCAGCGCCAGGGGCGCATCCACTGGATGCTCGGGGGAGAGGATGTTGGTCAAATTGGGTCTCGTCGTGGGGGGGCAGGTCATGTAATTCGGCAACTATTGTCAGTCTGTGGGGATAGAGTGGTGGGACTTCAGCGGTGGGGAGATATGGTCCTTGTAGACGAAGTGGGCGGTGTGAGGGTCCGAGCCGTCCTTAGTTCTAGGGGAAGAGGGAGACACGTTGAAAGGCCGGAGGGTCTGGCGACTCGCTCCGGCGTCTCCGCCTCGTCGGCTTGCTCCGGGGGGTAGGTTCGGGCGTGTGCAGAGTACTGGGAGGGCAGGGTTTGAGGTGGATGGGGCCCTGGGTGTCCTGGTCCCAGACTCTTGGAGGATTTGTGGCAGGTATGGTATGTGAAGAGAAGGGATGGTGGGGGTACAGGGGACCGTCGGGTCCTGCGAGGATTCCCTTTGGGAGGGATAGGGAGCAGTGGTCGAGGGGGGTTTCAGCGGCAGGCCAGGGCGGCGTGCCGAGATGACAGAGCCGAGAGCAGCGGCGTAATACACCCCCGGCCTCACCTACCGACTCCGCACCCTGTCTCGTGCCTCACGGGGGCTTAGGAAGTCCGTTACCTGCAGGCCTCAGACCTCCTCCTCGAACTTGAAAAAAAAGCATTCGCGGGATGAAGAGGGGTGTGCGCCTTCACAATTGGAGCATTTGGGTGCGTTGGGGCATCTGTCAGGGTGAGCGATTTGTCCACAATGAACACACAGTTGATGCGGCTGCCGACAAACGGAACTAACGTGTCCAAACTTGTTGCATTTAAAGCAACGGGTCGGGTCTGGGATGTATGGGCGGACAGAAAACTCGCATGACGCGGTCTCCCATACCCCATACAATGCGGCCGGGAGGGACTAAGGTATTGAAAGTAAGGAGCAGACGCGGGCTGGGGGAGGGGGTGCCTCCCTGTCGGGATGTGAAGCGATAAATCTTGTGACTCCCTGGGGTGCGAGGTCCTGCAGGAGCTCGTTCACTGCGATCGACAATAGGCGGGTGGCGTAAATATTGCCCTGACTCTGGTTCAGGCGAGGGTGTGGGGAAACGAACACCGAGCATCCAAGGACCTCAGTGAGGGAGAGTAGGGCTTTTGTCTCTGCAACTGAGCGTGATTTTATGAGGAGGGAGCCATCCCTCTGTGGGCGTACATCATAGCGGCTGGAGTTGCTGTGGGTTCGGATCGCCTGGAACGTCCGTTCAGAGTTGGTCGCAAGGGACACAGAGGTAGGCCGGATCACCAGGAATTTGTGGATACTTGGAAGGGAGGGAGGCTGTAGCATCGAAGTGGACTGGGATATCCAACGGTCAATAGGATGGCCGTGAATGCCGGCTTCCCCGTCCGCTGCGGGGCTCTCTCCGTGGGAAGGTGGGCCGGCGGCGGGTGAGGCGGGCATATGGGGAGAGCAAGAAGCCGGGTTTTGGGGGCAAGTCTTGGGTGGAACTCGACTTGCCCGAATGCGGCTGAGGTGGGCTGGGGCGAGACCCCTGCTCCAGAGAGTGTATGTCCAAGGGCATATTCGAGGGACGGACTGGGGTCGGCAACGGGAAAAGAGAGTGCAAGCGTTCCGCTTCCACAAGGGGGTCAAACCCATCAGGATGCGGTCTTCTAGTGGTAGAGGACTCGAGGGCCTGGTTGCCCACCACCCGAGTGTTGAGAGTAGTAGTAGTCCGAGAATAAGAAGCAGTAGTCGTAAGCCGAGGGGGAGAAGTAGCCATAGCAAACAAAAAGAAAACCATCCCCCGCGCGCATCCAGCCACCACCGACTCCAACATGGGAAAGGCGAATCGTGGGCACACGGTCCCACCGCCAATAGATGTCACGCAGGGGAGATACACCCGTACCCAGTCCCTGTGCCTAAAAGGCGGCCACTCTCATCCAACGCGCAGTGAAAGGTGGCAGGGACAGGGCTTGGGTTTGGGTTTGGTTGAAAATCGACAAGGGTGCAGGGCAACCACCTCCCACACCCAAGGGCGAGAGAGAGAAGCCAGAAAGAATAGGTGAAAGGAGAAAAAGAAATAGAAGCAGAAGATCAGCCGGGTCCCCAAACGGGTCCAATGGTCCACAAGAGCAGAGAAAACCCTTACACCGAAGAAAGATGCATTCCCACATTCGCCACAGAGGGACGCGCCCTATCACTCCGAACAAAGCAAAGGGATCTAAAAATTTATCCATTTTCATTGGACCGAAAACACTATGGAATAATTTGAGTGCCGATATATCTACAATAATGACTTTGCCTGTATTTGTTTCGTATCTATAATCTATAAATGACTGTATTTACACTATTAGTTCGTTTGTGTAGTGATCAAAATTTAAACTGACTTATATAATATCATGTATTACATTTTATCTCTAATTAGTCTGAAACCCCAATAAACCATAATGATTAAGGGCCAAATTATATAAAATAAATACTGCAGGCCAGTTGACAGTATTATTTGTATTATTGTAACAAATTATAATGTGTTATTTTATAAATAAATAAAAGAATGAATATCTTCACAATGACTTAAATTCATTGTCTAATATTTACCAATTAGTTTATGTATTTTAAATTAATTAATTAATACTTCTTGTTCATGATTTAACGATGTTTCGATTGAATAAACAACTTCAGAAAAGAAAATCTGGAAATCAACTGGCAAAATACCTTCTAAGAGACTTCACAATACTTTGACTTTACTTGAAGAAGTTTAACAAGATAAAAGTTTTAATTGTGAGATTTCCTCACTTTTAAGAAAATAACCACCAGAATAACTTACGAGAGTTTCAGGAAATTAACCACTCCGGCTTAGAAAAATTTCTCCGAAACTAAACCCAAAGGTTCATCAGTTTTCCAAATTACAAACTGAAGCTACACAGTGGATCAAAATACGTGGTCTCACGGTATTCCATCAACAGCATGAACGCTTTGGGAACTTTCATTCTGTTTTCGCTGTTTTTGGTGAATTTCTCGTCCCATTTTTGCATGAAGGAAAAAGGAACAAATTCTTGAACACTTCTCAACAGCATATTAGCAAAAAATAAAAAAAAGGCAAATCTCATTATAGCATGAAATGACTCCATACAAATGTGGTGTTTTTTTTTTTTTTTGAACATATAGTGGAAGAATTTTAGGATAAATATATTCAATCGACCTATCAAATTAGCAGGAAGTCGAAACTTGGTACACTTGTAAACTGAACCCTACTGATGAATATATTAAAAGTCCCAACAAATCCAAGTTGTACTCCAGCCGCCATCTTGGAAAATGGCGACCGAATTTCGGTTTTTTGGAAATAACTTCAGACCCGTAAAAGATACGAAAATTTACCAAGAGAGCAAAATCATTCTACATAAAAAGGCAAACATTTTCTGTTCCCAACTTTGTTTTGTACGATGAAAAATAAAAAAGTTACGCAAAATACAAAATTCCTTTATTCTATGAATCAGTGCAGACATGACGTTCAAACTTGGTTAATGGGTAGAAATTCGAATATTTTGTTGCAATTTATTATTTCAGAACCATGACAGTTTGTTTTTTATAGGTAGTTTGGTAAAAAAGTAAAGCACAACAGAAAGAGCTAGAGAAAAATACTGTAATGTAATTTTTTTGATGACGGGTAGGAGCTAAGTTATCGGTTTGGAGTAACATTATTTAAAACAGTTATTTTATTCCTTCATTAGACATCTAAGTATTGAAAATGGAAATAATTATGAATGCTATTCTCAATACATACATTACTAATATATTTTATGTAAAATATAACATGATTTTTCCTTATCTTGTATACTGAAGAAAAATGTAACATAGGAAGAATTTTCATGTATTGATGATGACCATGATGTTCAGACAGGTTTTATGGATTGAACATAAAATAACATCTTATTGAATGGTCACAGTAATCCTTAGACACTTGGGAACATCACTATAGCTAACTATAATCGTCTGTTGTTACCTAAAATGAAAATGTAGTAATCTAAGTCTTGGAGTGCAACGCAGTAATACAGTATATAGCTTTAACACTAAGGCACTGTGTGACATCTCTAATGTTGAATAAAGTCATCTAACATGAGCTAGGAAATAAAATGTAATTGTGTCTCCCTGTTTTAAGTATAATTTTCTAATTACTACGCAAAAATAAGCTAGATTGTACATTTATTGCATTATGTGTAGTGTCATATTGCAACACACTCAGTTATCAGTTGTCTAGTAGCGTTTCAACATAAGAGTTCTCGCAGGTAGTTCCTTCACATCCTCCACACATCGCTGAGCACAGCAAACCAAACTGTATGCACTTGCATCTCTTGGTGCATCCTAGCTTGCAGTTACATGAAATGAGGTTAAGAAGTTGTGATGGAGCGGCTTCCTTGGTAGTAGGGACAGGCCTCAGTGATTTCCCTGTCATGGACCATCCCCACTCTGTTGGCTCCAGGCAGTTTCCTAACCATTCTTGGACCTGCAAGTACACTCTGTATGAGTGTTGCTCTGCTGCTGCACTGGTCGGAGGTAGGGATGCTAGTTGAAAAGATGTATCTAACTTCTTTTTTGCTACTATGCGATTATACATGAAGTATCTTAGCTCATCCAAGGACTTTGATTTTGATCCGTACATTTTTAAGAGGAACTTTTCCCCAGCAGCTTTGATATCTTCTTTACTGGCATCCTTTTGGTTAAATATTTTCATTTCTTCTCTCATTTCTGTATGGTTCTGTAGAAGTTGGAGACCTCTAACTTTTCCTTTTTTATACAAAGCTGATGTGGTATCGCATCCAGTCATGGCGTGAGCAGATAGCAAAACTTCACAAGCCTTCCCCATGTTTTTTTTCTCACTTTGGATGCTGAAAATACGGGGTGTGCTGTTTGATTTCCCTGGTTTGAGAAACCAAATTTCAAAGTCTTCATGGGCTAGAGCAGTTAGAAGCACTAGAAGATCCGTATCCTGGCCAACAACTACTGTTTGATTTTTGTGTTTAGCTTGATCTAGAGCAGCCTTAACAATAACAGTATCTGCATCACTCTCCGCCTGAACAACAGAATAACCTTTGATCTTCATACTAGACACAAGAGATGCAATCAGGGCCCGTTTGTTGTTTCTGTTAGCAAGAAAATCTGATTGTGGTATAGTGGTTGGTGTATTCTCATTAAATATGATATCTCTAGAAGTTCTTTTTGCTGCTCGTCGCTCTTGCTCGGCTGTCTTAGTGGTTTCTCTGTCAGGATAACCATCAAACACCACTGTACAGTTTTTACCGTAATTGCTCTCTACAGAGGTTGTATACAAGTCAAACAGCTGACCAAATGTAGCGGGTTTTGGCCAAACAACGCAATGAAGAAGGTTTCCTCCATCTAAAATGTAGTGAGGATTGGCTGGTAAAGCTAACATCTCGTTGTGCGACTGAAAAGCATTGATCAGAGAAGACTTTGTGCCTTTTCTTAACAATGTTGAGTCAAATAATGATGGAGGCACACTTGCCAGCTCATACTGAAAGTACCCTTTAACTTCTGTTTTGCTTATGTCCAAACATATCATTCTGTGGAAGAGTTCTTGTGGGGAATGCAGGATTACAGTTTTTTCTTTCATCTTTATTGTGCCAGATGACAGGTTAGACAAAGGAACTACTTTCTTCTTCCTTTGCAGTCGAATATCAGAGAAGCTATGACTTGAGAGTGCTTTCATTGTTTCTGTACCAATCTCTAGTGCCCTATCACATGTTATTGATGAATCTGCTATCAACCCATTTGAGAGGTTTACCAACTGTCCTGATAATTGACCAAATGGGTTATGTTCTTTTAGCCAGCAAACAAATGTCACAAAGTCGTTTAAATCTCTTGTTTGACGAGATGTTCCAGATTCTATGTTCTGATGACTAATTGTTACACTTATTCCTGCGAACTCTGATAACGTTCCAGTTATTTCACCACAAGCTGGAGCAGACAACACCCATCTCTGTAAAGTTGAATCTGTGATTCCCCGACCATGTGTAAGTCCACCTATTGCTTTAAAGCTACGCATTAAAACTTGCTCAATGCACATATCTGTTGACACACCAGACCAGAATCTGTCACTGCGCCTGATTGTGAAGTAACCATCTTTCGTGAATCTTTGGAAGTCCTCAGATGACATTTTGTTGGGCAAATCCTCCATCAAAGTTAGATACAGATGGGCACATTTTGCATAGTGTATATGACCTGCACTATGAAAGTAAGGAAGCATATATTTGACAGTTTCAATATGCAAATTCCAGTCTGCTGTTCGTTCTGCTCTTATAAACTGAAGGATAAGCATGACTTGCTGAAAATACTGAAGCCATAACTTAGGTGTTTTGCCTGAATTCTGCATATCTTTTTTGACTTTCTCAAACAGATTTATGTAGTTCTCAATAGCAACACACTCAAAAACATCTTCAGAAGTTAGTGCCTTTGCTGAATACTGTTTTGATATTTCACACAGTATGTTTTGTGATTCTTCAGCTTTTGAAGCCAATTCGTCATGAATGAGAGTAAAGAGTGCTGCAGCTGTTAGAATATGAGCACGTACGGCTCTGGCATATGAATGGCCTTTCATCATGTGGGGTACAGTCGCTTTTCCATAAACAGTTTGCCACAACTCCTCAATCCCACTACCACTCATTATATGTCCTACTGCTCCCATGTATGACATCAACAAATGAAAACCTCCTAAGCGAACAACTATTGAAGATACAAGACTAGCAACTGGTTCTGACTCAACAATATCTACAGACTTCAAGAACAAGGGTTGGTCAAAAGTAACTACACATGCCTGATTATGACTTTGGCTTTCTTTTGCGGCAAACATCAAAGCTGAGTAAAGGGTTGTCAGATTTCCTGGTTCTAGATTTATGAAAGGCACTGCCAGCACACGACTTACATTCCATGTTCCATTTGTAACTGCATATTTCATATAGCCATTCCAGCTTGGTAATTTATTTTGAACTTCACTAAATCCAGCCAACCACAGAACATCAAGTTTGAAACCTCTGCGAACTACATCTCCATCTTCATGTGTTATGTCACTTAAGATTATGCTCTTCAAACCTGATGTGGGAGGTTTTTTGTAAGGGATAATGGGTATTTGATTTGAAGTAGTGTCACATTTTTCACCAATATTACGTGCTAAAGGAGGGCATTTCGAGACAGAGTTTCCTGGAGTAACACACTTTATTCCTCCAAGTGCATGAAAGGTACCCAAACCATCCAGGGTTCTTGTGTTCACATCAGCATTATCAAAGACAAACTGTATAAATGCATCTGGTTGTACTGTTGACCGTGGGCTATTAACAGCACAATTTAGGAAGTTTGTGGCTTCTTTGTATGAAGAGCATGCACCCACAGCATGCAAAATGTCTATTAGATGTCTTGATCCATAATTGCGATATAGGTGTACAGAAAGTCCCAAATGCAGTGGAGATAGGAATGAACGTGGCCTCATAGCAGAAATTATCGAATGGTTGATAAAAGTTCTCTTGCGATCTATACTTTCAGGTGTAGGTTGAGTTTTAGTTGAAATAAGAATCTCAGTGAAAGCTGTAAGTGTCGGGGGAACTAAAGTCTGACCCTCAGCCTTCATGTCATCAATGTTGGGTACATGCTACAATCATACACTGTTTTACAAATGTCTTCTTTGATGATTTTTGCAGCTGTTTCAACAATACGTAATCGTTCACTAGTCTCATCTGTCTTCTTGTTTTCATACCATTGTTCTGTTAAAATCCTCCGTCCTGTGTGAGTGAAGCTAAATATGTTATGTCGGGAATGCAGATCTGTACAGATTATGCTTGACTTGTAGTGTGAAAGGAACTTACACTTAAGCCAGTGGTCACTGTAAAGGTCTTCTTTTTGTGCACCAGAAACTTCCATCATAATATCTTTCAGCTCACTCAAACTGTACTGACACTCATCATTACTTTCAATGTATTCCAAAAGTTTTTTGAAAGCAGACGAAGCTACTGATTCTTCTGGACGTCCTGCTGAATCTCTTTGTGCAATGCGCTTGAATGTGCTGTAACATACAAAGTGATAACGACCTTCTTCTGCTACTAAATCAATGGAATTTGCAATACGTGAATATACTTCCTGCCCCCAACTATCACTGCGCTGTTCACAAATTGAAATAATTTTTTCTCGAAATTCAAGAGTAGCCACATTATATACAGTGAGGCGTCTATTTTTTGAATGTTTTGTGTCAGGTAAACTTGCTTTCTCTCCACAAAATATACAGTCACTTAGAAAGTTAAATGTCTTTATTTCTGAACGAAGAACTCTGTTGGCTTGTGAAGTTGATTGTTCTGAAGGTTCCTTATTGACAGCAGCTATACTGTGCTTTCTTGTGTAGTTTCTCCGACAGATTTTGTGTACTGGTACACTCTTCAGTTCCTGAAATGTCTTGTATTTATCATCTCCTCTATCTTTGCTTGCTTGAATCAGAGTCTTGATCCCTCTTTCCACAAATACCCCGCTTCCCACATCGATCTCTTCTGCACATATCAAGCACTTCATCTTGACTCATCAATAGCGTCCATTACCTGAAAAGAAAAGAAAAATATTAGTTCGTCTGTCATTCACTTTGAACTATTACTTCGGTATATTAACTCATAACCTCCGATTGAGTGAATAAATGTTACAGATGAATCCGTAGATATAATCATAATTAAGAGTATTTATTAGAAGTAGAATATAGGAAATTAGGGACAGAGTTGCCCATATCTGCTAGAAACAAGAAAATGTATTGGTATAAATATTTAGAAAACCAGGTACTGTCACAATTTATATTTCTACTAGCTCGTTCCTGTGAAATATTTTTTCACAAAATCACCCATACAAAGTAAGAGAGGTTTCTGAAAATAGGCAGTCATAACAAAACATTCGCTTTTTTTACCTACAAACCCAGTTTGAACGTCGTGTCCGCATTGATTCATAGAATGAAAAATCTTTGGTTTTGCATAACTTTTTTATTTTTCATCGTACAAAACAAAGTTGGGAACAGAAAATGTTTGTCTTTTTATGTAGAATGATATTGCTCTCTTGGTAAATTTTCGTATCTTTTACGGTTCTAAAGTTATTTCCAAAAAACCGAAATTCGGCCGCCATTTTCCAAGATGGCGGCTGGAGCACAACTTGGATTTGTTGGGACTTTTAATATATTCATCAGTAGGGTTCAGTTTACAAGCGTACCAAGTTTCGACTTCCTGCTAATTTGTTAGGTCGATTTTCCTAAAATTCCTCTACTAATAACTACGGGACACTTCCCTTAAAAACAATAAATGACCGATTTGCATTCCTTTAAATTTGGTAAAAATTGGTTCAAATTTTCAATGCACACTAAATGGAATTCCATTAACAGTTACTGGAATTTCTGTTCCTCGTTCCAAATCCTGCGTGAACGAGAATTATAATTGGAACTACAAACCCGAACAAGCGAGAGTAAAGCGAGATCTGACCATTGTTTCTTGAAATTATTCCTTCTAGTTTTACAAAAAGAAATAAAATATATGATTACGAATAGCCACAATCATTGCTAATTCCAAACTATAACCGAGTAACAAAAATATATTAGTTCAGTGAATCACTATTATCCCAATAATGTGCCCATATTTGTCGATCATTTGTTAGTCGAGTGATGACGGTTGCACTAAATTGAGTGATTAAAGGTAATTATTCTGGCGTCGCAACATGAAGGTCAGTGATGCCGAATATAAAATATCATTAATAAAGGTTAAAATTAAGTATCATAAAACTATGCAATGGATGACAAATGAATGAATGCGGTGAATAAGTGAAGAGAATGAGAATAAGTAAAAATTGTGGGTTAAAAGCATTACAAATAAAAAGAGGGAGGGGTCGGCCCACCTCCACAAACCTTTTAAAAAAAAACGCAACCGAAATAGCACGCTCCTTTCCCGAACACCAGAGAGGATAGGTGCCATTCACCCTTCGGTGCTCCGAAAGATGACGCCGCTGTAAATCCGCGAGACTGGGATATTCGACCGCAGCAAGTATAGCAGTCGAGAGAACAATACAGTCATCCATTAAATACTCGTGGGTAAGATGGGTGTGACCAATTCAAAGGCGGCCTATGGATGTTTCCCAACATCGGGAAAAACTGCAACCGTGACCTGGCGATTCTTGTTGGGGCAAATAAAGGTATCCCAAAGATGTTGCCAGGCGATGCGGGCTGCAACCTGAATCCCTTGAAGGAAGTCCCTGTAAAAAAATGAGCGTCCAGCCGTAGGCAGGGCGGGAAGCAGCAGAAATTGTGGACTTGTTCGCATCCTCATTCATTCCCCTTAACGGCTACGTGAGCTGGCACCCACTAAGGAAACCCACCGCACACGACGACCAATTAAAATAAACCACTTTAAAATGTCTAAAACAATAGGATGGAGAAGATCACACTACTCCAGAGCTTGCAGTACACGACTGGAATTGCTAAAAATAGAAAAAGGGAGAGGGTCGGGGAGAATCAAAATAACATGAAGCGCTAATAAAACACCGAAAAGCTCCGCAGTAAAATTAGATGCAGCTGTAGGTAAACTGCTACTGCAGATAAAATCTGAAATATCGGCTGCAAATCTAACGCCATCACCAGACTTGGGGCCATCGGTAAAAATTAAATTTGAATCTGCATGGAGGGAAGAATGTTCCGAGAGGAGACGTGGTCCCTCAACGGGGATATCAGACTTCATACCCGAGAACACCAACAAAAAAGGAAACCTTTGGTACTTCCCAACAGTGGACTTGCTAACCAAAGGGCTCGGAAAAACCAAGGTGATGGTCGTAAAGGAGGAATAGGTTCCTCACTAAAGCACGAGTACAAGTAAATGAGTCTGGAAACTACTGGACTCTGTACCAGCACCGAATGGTCAGCGACTGGCAACGCAAATTCAGAGGAGGCTCCAGGGCATCACTCACAAAACTCGGGATAGGAGATCTAATATATTTAGAATGCGGTCCGACAAAAGTGTCCGAATAAATAGGGTCTCAGGTAATAGACAGGGCCTACTAAGGTTCCACCGACCCACACTTATTCTTTTTCATAACAGGCCACTTCAGGACATCTAACTGTAAATGGTAACGTAAAGTGAACCAACAACAAACAGTCCAAAACTAGCAATGTTCAAATGCAGACGCTATGTCTTCATTCGAAGGAAACTAGCTACGGCCCAAAGATCAATTGGTGTTTCCCCCGAGTCACTTTTTACAGGCAAGTAAATTTCAACAACAATCGTACCCGTCATTCGAAAGTTGTAAATTACGATAAATACTGAAGCAAACTTATGCCCTACTTGTTCCACCGGTTTAAAAACATGAAAGAGAAAACCATGTCAAAATTAAAACGCTTAAAAATTCAAACTATCAGGTCATCCCATAAGTAATGTCGTTTTTTACGATAGATTAAGTTTAAACTAGTCCTACTCGGTTTAAGCATAAATTTTACGAAGGTTATATCTAAGAGATGATCTATCGTGTTTCGCTACATACTTTACAGACCTTGACCAGTGAAGACGTGTGTTTTGCTTTATGTGAACCCCTCATAAACATGGCGGTATCAGAAGAGCATATCAGGTATATAATGCTTTAGTTCAAAAAAGGGAATAGTGCTACTGAAGCAACGCGAAACATTCAGGACGTTTATGGCAACGATATTCTGCATGTGAGGAAATGTCAAAGATGGTTTCAAAAGTTTAGGAATGGTGACTGCTGTTTGACAGATGCAGCAAGCTCTGGACGCCCTGCTGAGTTTGATGATGACCTGCTGTTAGCCGCACTTGAAGAAGACTGTTCAACAACTGTCGAAGAATTGGCCCAGAAACTCAATTCATCCCCGTCCACCATCCATCGACATTTGCAACAACTCGGGAAAGTGCCTAAGTTAAAAAAATGGGTGCCACATGAATTGTCGGTCGACAATCTGAGGGTGTGGGTAAACATTAGCACAGCTCTTCATTCCCGTGAACTCCAAGATCCGTTTTTGCACCGTTTAGTGACTGGTGATGAAAAGTGGATACTGTACCAGAATGTTAAGCGCCGTCGACAGTGGGTTTGCGCCGGAGAACCAGCGACACCACAGCCAAAACCAAATCTTCACCCTCGGAAGGTGTTGCTTAGTGTTTGGTGGGATAAAGGTGGAGTAATACACTTTGAAACCTTACCACACAACCAAACAATCACCGCTCAAGTCTACTGTCAACAACTGGATCGATTGAACACTGCACTAAAAGAAAAGAGACCTTCTTTGGTTAATCGGAAAGGAATCGTGTTCCACCACGACAACGCAAGTCCTCATACCGCTCGGATCACTTCTGCAAAAATTGAGGAGCTTGGGTGGGAAAAACTTCCACATCCTCCAGACCTTGCGCCTTCAGATTATCATCTCTTCAGGAGTCTGCAAAACTATCTTGACGAGAAACAGTATACTTCTTTAGATGACTTGCACACCAGTCTTTGTTCGTTTTTTGCCTCAAAACCACCTGAATTTTATAAACATGGCATTGAAAAGCTCGTAGGACACGTTGGCAGAGTGTCATTGATTCCAATGGAAAATATATACTAGATTAAAAAGTTTGTTGAGTTTTTTTTGTCCTTCAAATTCCGATCTAAAAAACGACATTACTTATGGGATGACCTGATATATCATACAGGGTGGGCACTTTAATGAATATAAGATTATTATTTAAAGGTCTTATATTCATTAAAGTGGCAGGTGTACAAGGATTGTGTGCAATCGTGTAAAAACTGCTTCACTGGTGACCAGACATGGGGTCTATTACTGGGTTTCTATTACTATTACTGTTACTTTTGATTTCTTCTATTATTATTACTTTATTTTTCATCTATTACTATTACTGTTACTTGGTCATCTATTACTATTGCTTATGTGGGGTACTTCAATCATTTGAAAAGGATCTTTGTGTCTATTTAAATGCAATTAGAAGCAGTGCGTTAACGAATATTTGTTTCAACCAAACCATTACAATTTCAAGACTGTACGTCTTCATAAATTTTACTTTATTGAAGGAAAAAACGGTTGAATGACAGCAGCAACTATGAGAAAATTTCCGACAACCCAGAGTTAATAAAGTGCCACTGTAATAGAAAAGTAATAGACTATTATTTATTACTATTACAGCCAAAAAATTATGATCTACTACTATTACTAGAAAAATCCTGTAATAATCTATTACTATTACCCCATGTCTGCTGGTGACCCGACAATGCTCAAGAATATAGGGACTAAAACTATGGATAAATCGAGTTAGTGAAGAAAATAAGCTTCGATGGGTTGTAAAATTCCAAGAGCGGAGTAAACATTCATAATTTGAACAATGATTGATTTGAACTTAAATATTTGGCGAAGTTCGATCATATCAGAATATGGTTTGACATCTATTCAACTTGACACTCGGTACACGTGAAAGACTGTCGAAATATTCTCTCTTCACACAACACTTCTTATTACTCAAAGGTGACTTAAAACTTAGATTGACTCTTCAATAATGAATAAAGTGAATACATACCGTGGTAGGAGGAACTTCCTTCACCATCGACAGTGGATGACTGATCCTACTTTGAGTGTAAGCGTTGTGCGCCTCCACCGTCGCTTGATTTTCAAAAGCACTCCTTCCAAAGGGAATCGAGGCGGAAAAACACTCGGACGAATCTTCTCTGTCGTACGTGTTCATATACGAGTAATTCTGACTATAATCGGGGTTGCTAAAATTCTCAGAATCATCAGCAGTGAATTCTCTTTGCTCTTGTTTCACCTCCGTCTGAAAAAAATTTCAATCAACCACTTAAATTACCGTCCCAATAGTAGTAGTAATAATTGCTTTGGGTTGTTGAACCACCTTTGTAATGGCAAAGGTCACGTGACGGAGAGAACCCACAGTTTTACGTGGGATCCCAACCATCTCAGGGTCGCTACATCACGACGGTCACCCATTCAACTACTGAATGTACTCTACGTCGCTTACTCCTGCTGATGTAACGGGAAGTGATGTTGCGACGTGGCCACGACGTAGCCTTCTCCGGTGTCAAACAAAATTATTACAGCTCTCGTGTTTCGGTGGTTCAAGAGGATACGAGTCTCGGGTTCGACTCCGGTAACTGCGACCTCGGGTAAGTTAGGCCAGTCACCACCTCTGTGATTGCTCATTCAAGTGACGCACTCTGATTTCACGCGTAGCTCAATTCATGGTGAAAAAACATGAGTCCAATGGGGGTGTTACCCTGTTATCTTTTAAAAATCATCAACATTTTTATTTTTTAAAAGGATCGAGAGAAAATCCTTTAAAGAATTTTATCAGAGATTTAATTTTAAGAAACGAGTTTAGGCACAAAAGTCTGATAAATTTTACACAAGAATCACACGCAACCACGCATCTTACATCCTTCCAGTTTTACACCAACCTATCAGCCAACCATCAATGACAAAAATCATATTTCTCTTACTGAAAGTGTGGGCACAGTGCTAATGCTGCAATTGCTTGCAGTTCTATGTACTGTAAGTACAGTAATAATTCCTTTCAAGAAAGTTCTCCACAATGACACAACGATGCGTAACTTCCTTTCCTAAGCGTGAGCTTAAGCAATGATGTAAACAAATTCTCAAATACTAGAGACAGACTTAACAGACAGAGACAGACATACTTACTTACTTCCAAATCAAATCCCTCCTCCTGATACTCGACACTCTCCTTGTAGAAGTGATTGGTCGTCTTATAAAGCGAATTAGGCGTTTCCTTCTCTTGTCTGAGGGGGGGAGGAGGGGGAGGGGGCTGTTGCAGTCTTCTTATGTCCCATCGCGAATGGGGGGAAGAATTCGATGTGGGTTCATCCGGGGCCCACACTTCCGCCGCAAATGGAGCGCTGCCATGGAGCTCCGCCTCCCTCCCTTCCCCCTCCACGTTTCCCTGAGAGGAAGACCACGTTGTGTTGGGGAGGTCACTCCGGTGGAAGACCCACTGCTGGTTATGCAACGTATTCACAGAGGATGGCGAAGAGGCCTTTGGAGGACTTTCATCCAAGTGTCTGTTAATGCTCGGCTTACTGATGGGAGAGAGGACTGTGGAGTGGAGTGGGGGAGTGGGGTTTCCCCTTTTCTTCTTCTGGGGAGGGTCAAGATCTGCATCGCAACTTCTTTTACCTTAAAACCAACAAGAATTCAATTACTATCTCAAGTTCTCAACATTAATACCAATCACTCTCGCGCATTTACATAATAATTTCTAGCGTTAAATTGTACAAAATATATCTAGGAATAACTCGATTCAAATGGCACTTTTTATTATTACCATACTGTCATTCACTTCATGCTCTTGGTACTGATGATGGTATCAGAATGTGTCGAAAGACCCGCGGTAAATATTCGCCTTGACACCCATTCCGTTTGTGGTTCTTCTATCTGAGCGATTGTGTATTTATGCGCATACCCTCGAAAACATTCTCATCCCTGTACCTAGACGGTCAACATAGAGGCATAGCTGTTGTACCAAATGAAAATGGACCTCTAATATTAGAACGGTATATATTTATTTTTATACCTACTCCTCGATTTGTATACCGAAACAAAGTCATTCGATGGCCGTTTTTCAAAACCTCGTAAGCGACACTTCTCCCGAATTTAAATTTCGGTTCTAATTCTTGCTGGGAGATAATTGTACAAAAATTAGACTCCACTCGCGTTCCTTTGCCATCGTAACACTTGGGTTTTAAATGCTGGTAAATGTTATCTACCCCAAATTCTATTCAGATTTTTCTTCTGTGAAATTGGGATTTTCATACTTACGAAGTTGTGGAATATCATCGTTGCATTATTTTCCTGACTATAATTTTTCATTTTTCTACCTATTACATTTTTTTTATTTAAAATGTATGAAAAACGGCAGTTTTAGATTAAATCCTAACCAAAAGGGCACTGATAATGATGACATTGGAGGGACGAAGGAGTTAAGCACTGGACTGCCATTAACCTTTTGACAATGACTTCAGATACAGTATGCTGAATGTGATGTAAACTCATTCACTGAATTATTTTTTAAATCAAAATCTCGTCTTATCATCAAATAAGTGAAGAACCAAATTTGCTATCATAATCCTCAAATGAGAATATGTAAGAATTTGTGGTTAAAAACGTCACAAGTAACCGATCGCGTTAAAAAAAAAAATCTATCAGGTAATCACAAAACTGACGTGGTTGCTTCATTTAATGCACTTTTTAGTCACTTTTTAACTGCACGATCTCGAGTTTTTACTTTTCGTCTCTACGGGAAAACTGTTCGTTCAATGAGATGGTGTTCATTTTATAGGCAAGTAATAGGCCATACGGAGGAGAGCCTAAAATGATAATTCTTTCCTTCACAGTCTTCGTTTGGCTCAACTCCCCTTTGAGGGGATCGCCAAATGTTTGTAAGAACTTCAAATGATGAGACTAGTTATTTATAGGGTTGCACCGGATAAAGTATCCAGCCGGATATTAACTAAATGAATTGAATCACATTTTACGTGAAACTGCGACATGGGACACTTTGCAGACAAAATTTGTCTACTGTGACTTTTTTTATTTTCTTAATTATCGAAAGTTTTCTGTGAAAATATCTTAAATTCTACTTTCCATCAGTTCATTGAAATTCAGAATTTTCCGTAGACGTGGTAATGCTGGGCAGGAAAATTGGTAGTGGTAGCTGTGAAATACAGTAGTACAGAACAAAACAAATAACTCGATTCCACTCGTGAAAACAGACTGAAAACAGACTAACTCTTGTGATACCTCTTCTAAGGTACTTTCATAGAAGCATGAACAAATGCTACCTTAAGTATTAAAGATTCAGTGTTGGGGGATTTAAGATTCATTTAATTATCTGGTATCCATCCGGATAGTAAAATCTGCTATCCAGTGCGCTCCAAGTTGTTTACAGTGTTACACGAACAGTTATCAATTTTGGACATGATTAGCGATGATGATGATGATGATAATAATAATAATGATTTACAGATCTACAGAAGCTAAGGCTAACAAAGACCCTAAGATCCACTATAAGGTTAGCCCGAGGGGGTTAAAAGGGAATAGAGAGTTAAAAAGGAGAATAAGGGGTTAAGTAAGTAGCAAAACCTATCATTCGTTGGTTAACATTCATTCAGAAAAAGAGAAAGACTCACCATCATCATCCGCCGGCCACTGCCGACAAGTCGGAAAAATAGTCGAAGAGAATAGGAAAGGGGTGAAAGATGAAAAGAAGTGAAAGATGAAAAGAAGTAAAATAAGAACTCTTACAAACCATGCAAACACAATCTTAACTCAAAGAAACACTGTCATACCATGCAAGTAATGAGAGAATGAGAAAAGAAAAAAAAGTATGAAGAGTAAAACAAAAAGTGGGTTAGTTTACGCTACGAGCTACATCTAAGTTCGTGTTAGTCTATTTTTTTTTAATAATATAAACTTAACGCTGCCATATCACATGCTGGCATCAATCGTCAACAGACTCAAACCTGGACTATCACCCCGAGAGCTCCTGTTGCTAATTGTTTTATTTTAAACGACGTTAATATTTTTAAAATGCCTATCTAAACGGTTTTTAAACATATTAACGCTGGTAGAGTTCACGACGGACGCGGGAAGATTACTCCATTTATCAATTACTTTAAACGTAAAAAAGTTTTTAGTGATGTTAGTAATGAAACGTCTAGCACGTAATTTAAATCCGTTATTACGAGTATTGCTATTATCGAAAATGAACAATGTCAAAATTTATGTTAGCGATTTTATTAACGATTTTGAAAACTTCAATAAGCTCCCCCCTTAATCTCCTAGTCTCGAGTGAATGCAAGTCTAACTCTTTAATTCTATCTTCGTAAGACTTGTTGCGTAGTGACGGAATTAGTTTCGTGGCGCGTCGCTGAACCCTTTCCAACCTATCAATATCCTCACGCAAATACGGGCACCAAAACTGAACGGCATATTTTAAGCGAGGCCTGACTAGGGACTTGCAAAGTGGCAATATAATATTTTTCGATTTAAATTCGAAATTACGCGCTATGAAGCCTAACATCCTATTAGCTTTTGCACAAGACTCCAGGCACTGGTTCCTAACTTCTAAATCCTTAGATACGCGTATGCCTAAATCTACTTCCTCGTCAACGCTCGCTAACTGTCTATCATCCATCGTGTACGTGTAATTATTGTTACTAGAACCTATATGCAAAACTTTACATTTGTCTATGTTAAATTGCATCTGCCACTTATCCGTCCACTCCATAATCCTATTTACATCTTGGGGCCTATTTACATACATCGCCTTGGAGCCTATTTCTATCTTCCACGTTAAGGACTTTACCGCCTATTTTAGTATCGTCCGCGAATCTTGACACGTTACTGGTCAAGCCTACATCTATGTCGTTAATGTAGATTACGAATAGCAATGGGCCTAACAATGAATTTTGAGGGACACCGCTACCTACATCCAGCCACCCCGATTCCCTACCATTACCAACAACCTTCTGTTTCCTGGCACGAAGCCATTCCTCTAACCAGTTAGCTACCTGACCGCGTATACCGTGCGCTTTAACCTTCGCAATTAATCTTCTTTGCGGAACTGTATCGAACGTTTTTTTAAAGTCTGAATAAATAACGTCAGCGCTCTATGACCATCGTATTCGCGCACTATTTCGTTATAAAACTCTAACAAATTAGTTAAACAAGATTTACTGCGTCGAAACCCATGCTGACTACTATTAATCAAATCGCGACTTTCTAAGTGATCAACGATACGATCCCTAACTACAGATTCCAAAAGTTTACCGACAATTGACGTGAAGCTAATAGGCCTATAATGGTAGGGGGTTATTATTTTGAATTATTTTGAATTTTTTGGAATTCCTAAGTGAGGACCCCCTCAAAATATGGTCCACCAACTGTGAAACTCGGGTTAAAAACGATTTTTTATTTTTGACCCCTTTGACCCGGATGTACAATGTACAGTGCTTACAATAAGTCTCGCGCCTCTGTCTCGTCCCAAGCTAGTCTGTTAGGTATAAAATGGGCGGTCCTTATGGCAGCGGTGTGTTCGGATTGGTGCACGTAATTGCTCTAACCACATTAATGACGTCCACATTATCATTGTGTCGATCACTCTATCTATTTATATATAGAGACATACTGTATATAGATATATATAGAGTATGCAGGAGATAACGCTCTCTCTCTCTCCATCCTCTCTCCATCCTCTCTCACTGGTCAGAACGTTTTTGATAGTTTTCATTGCTAGAACGCTTTATCTTATTCAGAGTATTCAGAAAAAAAAAAAAAAAGAAAATATGGCAGGGCCAGCTAAGTTGAAAGCAGAATGCTTTAAATGCAAAGTTAATCATTGGTGCGTTGACTTCCCTGAAGGTAGTATCAGCGATATCACATCCCTTAGTGTATGTTTGTTTTGTAAACTCAGAGACAACCACGAAAAGGAAGTTAAAGAGCTAAAGGAATTAGTAAAAAAGCTTGAAGCTAGGGTTGTAGCACTGGAAATCCAACCTAGTGGACAAGATCAAACTAAAAACACATCAGCAGATTTAAACTGTAAGATTAAGCATCTAGAACAAAGCGTGGCACACTTGGAAAACACGGTGACTATTCCGGAAAATAGAACGGAGGAACAAGAATTCAAATTGGTCAAAAATAAAAGACCCTCCAAACCAAAACCAAAACATAAGGATTTGGAACCCATTACCATCAAAAATAAGTTTCACTTACTTGCTGACGAGGAGGATGAATCCTTTTTAATTGGGATTCTATGGTAAGGAATCAAGGGGACTTTTTCGGAGCAAGACGCGCGACCAAGAGAAAACTCCGATGTTTTCCGGGCGCCACAAGCCAGATAATTAATAGGGAATTAGGCAAAATTAATATAAAGAATAAGAGTTGCCCCATCATTGTACATGTTGGTGGCAATGACGTTTTTCTGGGAGGGACAGGAGGGCAGACAGAGTCCATTATAAAAGAATTCAAGAACCTCACTGACAAGGTTAGGGATAGGACAGACATGGGTATGGTCGTAGGAATTCTCCCTCGAATGCGTGCTAGTGACTATACTCTAAGTAAAGCCATTAGCATAAATAAGAGAGTTAAACGCATGTGTGATGAAAAAGGCCTAAAGTTTGTCGATTTTTGGCCTACATTCTACGGAAATGGGGAATACTTTGGTTCGGACGGGATACATTTTAACCAGAAGGGGAAAAAGAAGTATGGTGATTTACTGAACATTAATTTGTATAATCTTTTTAAACTAGGACCCCCCAAACCAGCAATTGATCCTGCTCCCCAAACAGTTAAACCTACTCCCCCAGCAGTTAGTCCCACTCCCCCAGTAGTTAGTTCAACTGCGTCAAGAAACGACTCAGGCCAGTTAGGAAAAATCAACTTAAAATCACTCAAAACTGTGCTCTTCAATGCTAGGTTAATTAGAAACAAACTAATGGAATTTATAGCGCTAGTCAAAACTGAGAACTTTGATATCATCGGAATAACGGAATCCTGGATTCATTCTGAATCAAGGGATTTTGTAGAATTTGAAATGGTAGGTTACAAAATGTTTCACAAATATAGGAACGGAAGGGAAGGCGGCGGTGTACTTTTGTATGCTCGGGACTCCCTGCACCCGGTAAACAGTAATATCGTATCTGCTCATGAAATGTTGGGAATTGATCTAAACCTAAATAATAATAAAGTAGTGCAGCTACTTCTAGTATATAGACCACCTCACTACCCCGTTGATAAGGATATAAACTTGTATAACAAATTAAGCAGAATAGTGAATAATAAGATCAGTGTGATTTTTGGTGATTTTAATTGTGGTAATGTAAATTGGGAAACAAAACAGCTGATGCTGAGGGCTCAAGACTGTTGGAATTTGCCGATGATAACTTATTAAGTCAATGGGTTGACGGGCCTACTAGGGGTAATAATAAACTAGACCTCATATTCACGAACGAAGATGACCTAGTCTCTAACCTGACTATTGGTGAAAATTTAAGTAACAGCGATCATAATTTAATTAGGTTTGACCTCAGGGTTCCAGTTAATACACGCGAAAAGACTCGTGAAAGACTGGATTTCTCGAGAGCAAATTTTGAAAGCTTCCGAAGTAGTTTAGACACACTTGAAGTTCTAATAAGTGAGGATGTCAATGTCACCTGGAGCTCATATAGGGATCAATTTAGAATATTACAGAACACTTTTATACCAACTAAAATGGTCTCCATGTCAACAAAGTCACCGAAATGGTTTAACAACGAAATTAGGAGGGCTATTACGGGAAAAAATAGAGCCTACAAACTACTTAAGTCGCATTTCAACCAGACTAATTCAGAAAACTATATAAACCTACGTAGGAGGGTTAAGTCCTTAATTAGATCAGCCAAACGTGATGAAGAAGCTAGAGTTGCCTCACTCTGTAAAGTTAACCCTAAAGAATTTTTTGCCCATGTTAATAGCAGAAAGCCAATTAAAAATTCTGTAGGCCCCTTAAAAGATAGAAATGGCGTACTGAAATTCGGTGATAAAGATATAGCTAATACGTTAAACGAGTTCTTCATTACAGTCTTCACGGAGGAAGAGACAATAGAAGTGCCAAGTCCTCGGATTACATATGACGGTGACCAGCCCGTAGAGACCATAAGTTTTACGAGAAATGAGGTACAGCAATTAATTGATAAGATGAACAAATACAAATCACCTGGCCCCGACTTATTTCTTCCAAGGGTATTAAAAGAGGTTAGCCAAAATGTTGTTGACAACTTAGTAACCATATTCAAACAATCAATCGAGTTAGGGAAAGTTCCAACCGACTGGAAGTTAGCAAATGTAACACCAATCTTTAAAAAGGGTGATAGGGAAAATCCTTGTAATTATCGCCCGATCAGTTTAACATCAGTTGTCGGCAAACTGTTGGAATCCATCATTACAAAACGTATTGTGTATCATCTTGAATCTAACAATCTAATTTTTTATTCTCAACATGGATTTAGGCGACATAGATCCTGTCTGACAAACCTGTTAAGAGTTTTTCCATAATATGCATACACTGTACGATGCAAGTAGGGCAATATAGTGTATCTCGACTTTCAAAAAGCCTTTGACAAAGTCCCTCACGCTAGATTGATAGCTAAAGTCAAAGGACTAGGAATCACCGGGCTCGTTTCCAACTGGATTGAGGATTGGTTAAAAGATATAAAGCAGAGAGTGGTAATAAATGGAGTGGCTTCGGAGTGGGCGCCGGTCACCGGTGGTGTCCCACAGGGTTCCGTTCTGGGTCCTTTACTTTTTATCATCTATATTAACGATATAGACGTCGGGCTTCTAAGTGCAATCTCGAAATTTGCAGACGATACGAAATTAGGAAGTAGTGTAGGTACTGAGGAGGGCGTAAGAACGCTTCAGAATGATCTTGACAGGTTGGGCGAACGGTCTGCTACTTGGCAGATGCCATTCAACTTGGACAAATGTAAGGTAATGCACATAGGTTATAAAAACCCGAAGACTGATTACTCTCTCTTGGGAAGGAACTTGACTGAGACCGATCTAGAGAAAGACTTAGGAGTCTATATCAGCAACGATCTGAAACCGTCGAAGCACTGTGCAGAAGTCGAAAAGAGGGCCTTAAAATTATTAGGTTATATTAAAAGACAGTTCCAGTTTCGGAACAAGGAGACTGTAATGTCTCTTTATAATTCTCTAGTCAGACCTCAACTGGAATACTGTGCGCAGTTTTGGTCTCCATCCCTCAGGAAGGACATAGAAAGGTTAGAAAGAGTACAAGCAAGGGCTACAAAATTGATCCCTTCAAATAGAATGCAAAGCTACCAACGGAGATTGGAGCGCCTAAATCTGTTTAGCTTAGAGACGAGGAGGTTGCGAGGTCAGCTTATTCAAGTCTTCAAGATGCTCAAAGGAATAGACAGGGTAGATTACAGACACTTATTCTCACTTAATGCCAATCCGACAAGAAATAATGGGTTTAAAATGGAACTAAAGACATTTAGGACCTCTGTCTGCGGAAATTTCTTTTCCTATAAAATAGTTAATATCTGGAACCAACTTCCCTCAGAGGTTGCTTCCAGTCAAAGTGTAAATGTGTTTAAAAATAGGCTAGACAAAGTACTGAATACTCTCATAGTTTAAGATTAAAACATAAGAAAACTCTGCAGGAGTTCGCTTGCACGGTGTCTCTGTGAGCAAGCTAAATATAGAGCTATTTATATATTCTCCACTTTCCTGTAAAATTTCCTTGGCTACTTTTCCAGGGACAAGGTATTTTCTTCAACCTTTTTCCGTACCTGCCTCTGGCAGGGAGGGAGCGGAGGGTGGGGAGAGAGCCTTCTACTTTTCTATCCAGTTTTCTACTACTGCTAGGATAGTTGAAAGAAAAATAAACTTTTAATAACAGGAACCTCCCAGAGTGGACCGAAAGGTCTTTGAGGCTCTCTCTCTCTCTCTCTCTCTCTCTCTCTCTCTCTCTCTCTCTCTCTCTACCTGGAGTATGCTGTGCAGTTCTGGTCGCCCACCCTCAGGAAAGATATTGAGAGGCTGGAGCGAGTGCAGGCGAGGGCCACAAAGTTAATCCCTTCCGTTAGGCATATGGGCTACAATCGACGGTTACGCGCCCTGAACTTGTTTTCGCTTGAAACTCGGAGGCTGCGCGGTCAACTGATCGAGGTTTTCAAGCTCTTACGAGGGTTCAACGATGTCGATTTTAGAAGTATGTTTAGTTTAAATGATAACCCAACTCGCAACAATGGTTGGAAGTTGGATTTGAAACGGTTTAGGACTAGTGTGTGTGGGAATTACTTTACGTATAAGATCTGTGACACATGGAACAGGTTACCTTCGGAAGTTGTGAACAGTTCCTCTGTGGATCAGTTCAAGAAAAGGTTAGACGAAATCTTGCACACTATTTGTGTGTGTAAAGACATTTGGGACCTCAGTCTGTGGAAATTTCTTTTCCTATAAAATAGTTAATATCTGGAACCAACTTCCCTCAGAGGTTGTTTCCAGTCAAAGTGTAAATCTGTTTAAAAATAGGCTAGACAAAGTACTGAACACACTCATAGTTTAAAATTAAAACCTCAGAAAACTCTGCAGGAGTTCGCTTGCTCGGTCTCTGTGAGCAAGCTAAATATAGAGCTATTTATATATTCTCCACTTTCCTGTAAAATTTCCTTGGCTACTTTTCCAGGGTCAAGGTATTTTCTTCAACCTTTTTCCGTACCTGCCTCTGGCAGGGAGGGAGCGGAGGGTGGGGAGAGAGCCTTCTACTTTTCCATCCAGTTTTCTACTACTGCTAGGATAGTTGAAAGACAAAATTTTCCCTGGCACCCGTTGCCATTGGTACCTCCTCGGTATGGGCCGCAAGGCCTTTTGAGGTACTTCTTTTCCTTGTAACTCTCTCTCTCTCTCTCTCTCTCTCTCTCTCTCTCTCTCTCTCTCTCTCTCTCTCAGAAAGCCTTTGATAAGGTATCTCACCGCCGGCTAATGGTGAAAGTGCGCGCGCTGGGTATCGGCGGGGAAGTAGGTAGGTGGATTGAAAACTGGCTGAAGAATAGGCGGCAGAGGGTTGCAATTAAAGGGGTTAGTTCGGGTTGGGCCTCAGTCACTAGTGGGGTTCCTCAGGGTTCCATTTTTGGGCCACTGTTGTTTATCATTTACATAAATGATATCGACGGGGCATCGTCAGTCGGATCGCCAAATTCGCTGATGACACCAAGCTTGGGGCCAATGTTGGGACGCCCGAAGCGATCGAGGAACTGCGTGCGGACCTAGTTAGGATAGGAGAGTGGTCCGAAAAATGGCAAATGCCGTTTAACTTGGGTAAATGCAAAGTATGTTGGGGAGTAATATCGAGTCGACTGATTTGGAAAAGGACTTGCGTGTGTTAATTAGCAGCGACCTTAAATTTACCAAACAGTGCGTAAAGGTTGAAAAGAAAGCCCAGAAGCTGTTAGGTTATATCAGGAAGCAATTTCAGTTTCGGAACAAGGAGATTGTGCTCTCTCTGTACAATTCCCTGGTTCGGCCGCACCTGGAATATGCTGTGCAGTTTTGGTCGCCCACCCTCAGGAAAGATATTGAGAGGCTGGAGCGAGTGCAGGCGAGGGCCACAAAGTTAATCGACGGTTACGCGCCCTGAACTTGTTTTCGCTGGAAACTCGGAGGCTGCGCGGTCAACTGATCGAGGTTTTCAAGTTCTTCCGCGGGTTCAACGATGTCGATTTTAGAAGCATGTTTAGTTTAAATGATAACCCAACTCGCAACAATGGTTGGAAGTTGGATTTGAAGTGGTTTAGGACTAGCGTGTGTGGGAATTACTTTACGTATAAGATCTGTGACACGTGGAACAGGTTACCTTCAGAAGTTGTGAACAGTTCCTCTGTGGATCAGTTCAAGAAAAGGTTAGACCAAATCTTGCACACTATTTGAGGGTGTAGAAAATTTTCCCTGGCACCTCCTCGGTATGGGCCGCAAGGCCTTTTGAGGTACTTCTTTTCCTTGTAACTCTTTGTAACTCTCTCTCATCACACCGCATGGCAATGTATCCATATAACGTTAATAATAACCGAAACTCGAGAAAATATACTCTCTGCCTTCCGCCCTATCCCAAATCCTTTTCTCTTAACCTCTTAATACAAACTAATCTATCATATTTTGCGACTTTTTAACTCTGGTAGGATTCAATTCCATTCCTATAGTGTAAGATACTTGAATTCATGTGTGTATTATGCCATATGATGTGCGTAATAAATAATTATTTTTAAATAGTTAGAGCGTTCAAGGTCATCTGTAGTAATCTATAGGCTACCGCTCAAGCCCACTCTCAACACTTAGATTCCCCTAAGACACAGGCGTCTTCAAGTAACATGAATGCGTAGAGATCTAAGGTGTTAGATTCGATATTATATAATTTATGTGCTAGGTTTAAGAACGCTGACATTGAAGGATGGAAGGAAGAGACAATAAAAGCGATAATAGGTTTAATGAAGGAAGTGGAATGAGGATGGAGGTAAGCGTTGCTATGTCGAAGGAAACGAGGTTGGGTGGTGAATTACGAAGGGAGGAGGAAAGGGAGCCAGAGATTATTAATCTAATTCTGCCACCACGTTCTCCTGATATGAATCCGATTGAAAACCTTTGGGCAATAATGATTAACGAATGGGAGCAACGCAATGAAAGAACATTTGAAGCACTTTTAGCTCACACGAGGAATAGTTGGGAGAGCTTACGTCGAACACCAAACATTCCCTACAATCTGGCCTCTTCTATGCCGCAACGATTGCAAGAAATTATTGATGCCGGAGGAATCTATACGAAATACTGATGTTAAAGCCATGACGTAAATGTGTATCGAATATATATTTATGTTAATATAGAATTTTATTATATTTTTATGTTTGACATCTATAAAAGTATATATCGTGACCATGAAAGAACTTTACTTATCCTTAGTTAGAATCTTTTCTTGCAATGTCTACGCTCGTGGAGATGATAATATATGCATTGTTAAAACAAACTATGAGAAGGTAATAGTTTCAGGAAAAAAATAAAAACTGGCAACATCGAGGCCATCACATGTTTATGGGAATTGTCATATGATATGCTACCAATAAACTCTTATATACTACTATATTACGTAATAATTACGATGAACAAATCAAATGCAAATTTCTCTGATTCACGGCCCACCAGTCTTGCTTTAGACTAATGACTTTCATAAGATGGAATAGGTTACCACTTAAAACAATGGATAAACTATCTATTAGTGAGACGACCGTGACTTCCTCGAAATGCAAGCGCGTGAGAGGTTCACTGAGGAATTTGATCATTAGATTCTTCACGTAGGATATGTATCACAAACAACAATATTGACAACAATTCCCAACAATTACTTAATATCAATCATTGCATTTGAGCAAATAATTTAGACCTGCGTCAAAATAACTTAGGTATCATGCCATGATTTGGGACATTTTCCGAATTAGTCGTTCTCTATAGTCTACAGTATATATTGAGACGGTATAATGTAATGCCCAGCTAATATTATGATGACTACGATTGCTCCATAACCATCCCAACATCCCGAAACTTGGTCATTCTGCTTCTTAATCATTTGTATTTTAAACACTAAAATGTAGCAGAAGTGACGTAATAATGGACGTCATTGATGGGGTTAGAGCAATTATGTGCACCAATCCGAACACACCTCCGCTGGCATAAGGACCGCCCATTTTATACCCAACAGACTAGCTTGGGACGAGACAGAGGCGCGAGACTTATTGTAAGCACTGTACATACTACCTGAAAGTATACATATATGTGTATTATTGTATTTTTCTGCTATATAATCCATATTTATTGCCAGATTTGCTTTGTAATATGTCCTTTATAGGGTTTACGGGGTCGGAGAACACGAATCCGTACTCAGAATTTTGAAAATCGAAAATGGCGGCCAAAAACCTCCATTTCTCATTAAATTGTCATGGATGACAGCATCCCTAATGTTATGATATATACTAAATGTATTAACGCACACATACAACACAGACACGATCACCTTTCATACCACACTGTCCAGTTGTCAGCCTGATTAGCATCAGCACATAAGTGATACCTAGTGGTCCAACATCCAAACACCACATCTAATGCTGGTTTCAGAGACCGAAAATATTATTATGCTTCACTGTGCTTTCATTACATTTTTGTGTGCGCCTTTATTTATTCCCTAAGACTCCCATTTCATGCGGCAAGGTTTCCCAGTCTGATGCAACTTTTTTTTTTTTCTATTTTCAGACCACACCTGAGTGAACAATGAGCTAAGCTCGGACGCCAAGTACACGCTCGTCCGCCCAGAAGACCTTGGGTTCAACAACTTACATAGAAACTGCTGCCTTTTCAAATGGCTTGCTTCCAACGAAAGAGGACATTTTGGAAAACATGTACTTACTTCGACCGGATAGAGTCGGTAAAACTGAGAGGTCAAAGGAAGTTGCAGTCGGAATTCTTGCGGACGTCCTTTAAGAACACTGGATTTTTTGTAATATATATACAGTGACCACTAAACGCATCAAACTGAAAAATTTGGAACTGTATGAAAGATTCATCAAATTAGTTCAGACCAGAAAAAACCGCCGAAATGACAACTATTATAAAAAAAGTCGAAGATTTCAACGAAAAAGCGAAAGAACTTTTTGATATCTTCTGCGCGGACGATGAAGTAAGGAAACGCTTAGAAAATTTTTATGGTGTGAAAATGACTCGAGAAGAATGGGACTTTCTGGAAGACCAGAGACATGATAGAAAAATGTTTTGTGAGAGTTTTGTCGACAGAAAAGGGAATAAGACCATGGAACACAGGAAGAGAGATCTGCAGAGTTTGGAGCAAATGAGAGAGGAAGCAGAGATGGAAAGAGGGAGGAATAAAGAAATGGCTTCAGCTGAAGGCTTCAGTGAACTATCTGAGGATGATCCGAATCATAGTGACTTCCAAATTAGCACATCAGAATCAGATGAGCCTTCCACGTGTACGGGTCGGAAGCGTCGTAAACTGACCCCTAGATAAAAAAAAATTGAAAAGAATGAGTTGCCGCCAAAGTACCAGCACATAAGAGAAAGTGTCAGAAAAGTAAGGCCCGAGGTTCACAAAGCAACGGAAAAGTTCTCATCACATGTCAGATAGTCAAGCTGCGGGAGCCGTAGTGATTGTTGGCAATAAACTATTTGGTCGGAAATGGAAATTTCATGACGAATCGCCAGACTTAGTAGACCTAAACACTCTACCACAGTCTAGCAATATTCGACAAGCCGGAAAGAGCATTGAAGTGCTAGCATTGCATGAAATTGCGAGAGATATCAGGCAATCAGATCAAAAGTCGGTAGTTACCTATTCTGTTGATGGTTCGAAAAAAGAGGAAGCTGGTTCTTTCTTGGTGCAGGGAATGATGGTAAATGGAAAATACAGACCTCTCCCGACATTTCCGATTGCTACGGAAAGTAGAGAGAACTTGGCCGATTTGAAAGTTGCCATGTTGAACATACTGGAAGCAGCGAGCGGAATTAGTTCGAAGGAACTTTGAAAAGATAGACTTTGTGATCACTGATCAGACATCCCTTAATCTCTCTGTCGAACGAACAAATAGTGGCCGAGAAGCTAGAATCAGAACATGCCCCGGATCATTTGTTTTGCAATGTCCACCCAACTCATGTTCAATCGAGTGATCACTAAACAATAGACCGAAACAGAAAAAGCCATTGGGCGAGATAAAATATATTCCAGCTTTCTCGTCAATGCCACAACTTCATCCTCGAGTGTGACCGAACAAGCGCTGGACTGTATAACCAGATTGATAAATCATGACTGACCACAAACCGTGGAACAACGCCAACGATTTCGACGCTCATATTGCGCCGAAGCGAAACAAATCTGTCAGTCTAAAAGATGAACGTTTCAACAGATTGACGTTGACATGTGCCATAACCTTATATCACATTGACGATGTGGGAACATTTCTCGGAAAATTTGAGCATGTGACGAATCAATTGGCCTGCATCGTACGATGCTTCCTGGATCTGGACTTCTTGAGAGTTGTGTACACGGCTGGAGCTCTCATTGGACTTCATTTAGTGAAGCCGTTCCTTTCACTGACGATCTCGACCAGTACAAATTATTCAAATCTAATTCCAGCATTCCAACAGTTATACCAAGACCTCGTTTCTACTGATCCGACTAAACTGTTGGAAGTAGATACGCCGGCATTTGAGTTTGTGTTTGTTGAAAGATTCCAACAAACACGATATGACGATGATATTTGCAATGCTATCAAAGCTACAGCTCTCCAAATGAGTACTGAAGTCACAAAGGTTTTGGGTATGATATTGCCAAAGCTTGCTGAAGGATTTCAGAAACAAAAGGGAGATATCTCTGGATTCGGAGAATTTGACGAATCAGCTGAACATGCTCTCTCAAATATGGACTGTGAAAAACTGGACAAGGCGCCAATTCACAACTTGGACTCTGAAAGGCAGTGCAGGGTTCATGAACTATGAACTCGGCAGAAGAGACGCCAAGCAACTCGCGTGCGGTCGGCAGTGCAGGTCAAAGCTAAATCTGGAGTTGATTCAAAAACGACCAACAGGGTCTTTCAAAGACTATAGGAAAATTGGAACTGCAAAAATTCTGGAAATAATGAGAGAGTGGAGCGTACGACAACAACAATTACAGAAGCAAAGATTATAGACTAAAGAGATTGCGAATGTCGCTGTAGACCGCAGGAGAAATAGAGACCTGGAAGAATTAAAAAGACTAGGAGGGCCATTCACGGTTAGTGAGCAAGTGGATAATTATCTCAAAGAATCAAATGTGGATGATTCGCAGAAGCTGAATCGTCTTTATCTCGAAGTCAGATATGCACGAGATACCGCTCTTTCTGTGCCAAAGACTAGTGATATATTTCGTCTAATGAAGGACTACAGAAAATTGCCCCTCTCAACGTATGCCACTAATTTGAAGCTTTATCTAAGCAATGTCAGCTGTAAAGCTCAGGTCACAATCAGCGAGTTTAAGCATGCAGTACACACACTACTGAAATGAACAATATGCGTGTATGGTAAGATACTATGATCTTTATACAAATACAGAATGTGTGAAAATCATCTTGAAATCGGTCTTTGTGCACTTAGCACTCTCCTTATTGTTCTTGGTGGTCTCAGATGGGTTGAGAGTTCATGATTTAACTGTATTAGTTCTCACAAATACCTTGTCAACTGCATAATTCTGTTCAACGTTGTCGCAAACCCCCAATTAAATATAGTATAATGGATGTTTGTAGTATTTCCATCCACATTTCACTTTCAAATGGCCAAAAATTTGTGATTTTGACCGCCACCTTCGATTTCTGCCATAATGATTTTTCAAAGTTCCATTACGAATGCGTATTCGTGTTCTGCGACCCTGAAAACCCTATGAAGGACATATTACAAAGCACATCTGGCAATAAATATCGATTATATAGCAAAAAAAAAACGGAAAATACACATACTGTATGTATGCCTTCACGGGGGGGGTGTACAGTGGGGAGTAAGAGGTTTCGGAAAAAAATTTAAATATAAAATCGTGCTTAGAAATGGCGTCTCCAAATTTTACGCTTGTCCCGAGCAAAATTTAGGATTAACAACCCCCGCTAATAATGGTTAGCTACTGTGCGGTCACCTTTTTTTAAAAATGGGCGTAATGTTAGTTAATTTGAAATCTTCAGGAATAATCCCCGCTTTTTATTAATGGACCAACGATAACGTCTTTCAAATCTTTTAATTGTCTAGGATAAAGCGCGTCTGGGCCTGGAGCCTTGCTAACTTTTAGCTTAGCGATATAATGCGCAATCTCACCCTCGTGAACAGTTATTTCATTCAAAATAATCTCGCTACTAAATGGAACGATATCGTCCACGTCGGGGACATTATTTACTAGGCTGGGTCGAAATCTAGTCAAAATGATTTTTTTTAGATGAGCACTATGTGGGGTTTATGAAATGATATCCTGACCAACATACTCCAAAAGAAAGTTTATGCTCCCCTCCGTACCACAAGCATACTCCCTCTTATTTTTGGCTCCGCCCCCAAATTAAAAATAGTATCATAAATCAAAATGCAGATCATTTAGAGCATTTGTTTATAGAGATGACCCCCATTAAAATTGCATAATATACCTCATGTGCAATTTTCAGGCAATTATCCAAGAAATTTCAAATCCTTGAAAAATTGCCGCATCCCCAAAAAGTGTTATCAGTATATAAAAAAGGGTGGCATAAACTTTAGTTTGGAGTACTGATTGCCTAGGAGACCAATTCATAAACCTCATATAGGCCTAGTATATTTGTCTGAAAAGAAGACAATTAGTCTATTGTACCATTTCTTACACAAAACAGCTTTGAAGTAAAAAAAAAATTTAATTTAAAAATTACCTTCACAATTCACTAATTACTCGTGGATGTGCCTTGGCCCCATTGGCTTTTCCATTCAAACTGTGGCAGTCTTTTTCTTGATTCCAGTTGATTGAGGATAAATTTGTGCCGATTGCCGTAGCCAATCCTTTGTTCTGATACTTTTGTCACTAAGTTCACTGCACTTTCCACGCTTTGACTGTGGCATGAAGAGACAGCAATTTTCAAGGGTTCTGTTCTTGTATGCAGTAGCTCTTCATTGCTGAAATTCCTTATCAAAGGTGGAGGATTGATAGCTTCCTTTCTCCAGTCAATCATCTCATAGTAGTCTTTGGAATCGAAATTTAGAGATTTAGGAAGCTCAAAATTTCGTGTGCCACTGAAACGTGTCCGACTGAGAAGTATCTTCTGAAGAGCATCTTCTCTGACATGTCTGCTATCAGTAAGCATTGACAGTAGGATAGCTTCGGGATTGACAAAATAGGCATTATTACGGAACACCTGTTCCATAATAATGCGATGTTTTTCTTCCAATCCTCGCATCAAGACAATCAAATAAAAAAAATTCCGTGCTCCGTCAGTAGCTTTAGGATGGGATTTGATATGAAACCATCCAGGAGCATATGATTTCATGACGATGGTTACCAGTTCTTTCAGATTTTGTTCGGGATGCAAAGTCGATACATATAAGCGAAGAATCAGGTTTGCTCGGGTAATCCAGCGAGCATGATGAATAGCACCTGGAGACCTGCGGGCTAGACTTTCAGATACCCATCCAGATTGCACTGCTAGGCACATATCATAGAGATACTTTTGATCACTGCTCAACTCTCTCACGACATTCGGTGGTATATCTTGGACGTTGCCCTGAACTGGTGAAAATGCCACTAAGTCTAAAATGGTTAAATCACATTTCAATTTGGCTCCAATTGAACCTTTAAAGGTATTTGGCCCTGATGTTTTCCCGTCTATGGTTTCAAATATGTGTCTGAAGGGGAGTTCATTCATGTGTAAAAGAGAGACGAGCCATTGAACTGACCTATGCAAGAAAATTTCAATCAATTTTATGGTACCAGCAATTCTACCAGTATTGACAGCAGTACCGTCGCATAGCAGAGCATTGAGTGTGTCGATGCTCGCTGAATCAATTAAGAACGTTATAATTTCATCAGCTATACACCGAGCATTTTCTGCGTCAGGGCAGAGATGGTCTACATCAGGGGTCTCCAACCTTTTTTTTGTTCACTGCCCACTTTTAAGATTTTTTGAAAATTAAAAAAGCTTATTGCCCACCTTAGATCAAAAAGAATAAATCAATATAATCGATAAAATAAATAATGAAATAAATGTTTAATTACCTTTAATGTGAGCCCACTAGTGGGCGCTACCGCCCAGGTTGAAGACCCCTGGTCTACATAGATACCTCCAGGGTCTTTGATCAGCACATAATGTTCTTTCTCTTTTCCATGCTTGGTTAACGTATCATCCTTTCTTCCATCAAACCCTATACATTCAATATTCACATCTAGATCTAACAATATTTTTCTTGCCTACACGAATTCTCTCTCTCTATTTTCTTTCTATCAAGCATGTTAGATTGATCGATTATTTCCATATCTTTCAATGCCGCATTAACAATAGCTGCTGTAGCTCTCGAACTCACACGGTAACGGTCTGCCACCAATGGTAATTCATTGTATGAATACCTATTTTGATCATTTTCGATCAATTCCACAACGGGCACGAATTCTAGCTCATTGTCACTGTCTTCTATATCTTCGCTAAAGTCATCTACTGAAGAAGATGGTACAACTTCCATAGTCTCTGCCATTTCCACTTGTGACCTTTGTTGCCTCTCTTGTTCTTCTCTTGCTCTTGAGAGGGATCGTCTCTGGACATCGGCAGCTTCACGATCAAATGACCTAATTGATTTATTCTTTGCTTTTGGCCTACAAATGACCAGTGGTGGGCACGCGCAACGATTTTTGTAGCGCCGCAGCCGCAACTCTGCTGAAATAGTTGCGCCGCACGCGCAAGCGCAACCCTTTTCAAAAAGTTGCGCCGCAAGCGCAACCGCAACGCGCAACTTTTGAAAAATAAATAAAATAATATTAAAATAAAAAGCCTTTTTACAAGTTAAACAAAATATAACTGATACAGAAAAAGATATCAATATTTTATTACAATATATAATAAATGCAAAAAAATCACTACATAAGAGCCAGGTTCCCCTTCATTAACACCAGCATCTCAAAGTGTGGATCGGAGAGTCCAGCCCGTTTTGGCTTCAGAACATCCTTCCCCAAAGAGAACAGACGTTCTACAGCCGCACTTGAGGGAATGGGTGTGTTATACTGCACAAAGAGGTCTGTCAGTTCCTTGCAAGTGAACACGTTCCTCGCGATATTTTGGTGGCAGCTTCGTGCAAGGATGCATGGCGTTTCTTGGCTTCTTTTGTCCCGTCCATACAGCAGTCCAAAAACTTCTGAAGGCAGTAGCCGTGCTTACTCTCCATATGCTTCCGGAGGCTGTATCTTGACTTCTTGTTGGCTGAGAAGACCTTCTTATTGGGCCTGCAGCGGACACACTCGTACAGGAAGTTGTCCGTGTGGCCCTGTGCCTGGGCCTGACCCTTGAACTCAAAAAAGTCGGCCAAGTAAGGCCAGGGGCTAACGGTAGGGGCCCCCGATCCTGAAGCGGAAACCTCACTGACACTTGCTTCAGTCTCAGGGGAACGGCTGTCAACATTCTCAGTCACTTCAACCTCTCTGTCCATGTCCTGGTCGGCAGAATCAGTGCTGTCGGCCACAGACACCACAAAACGATCCATAATACTAGTACTAAAAAGTAAAAAGAAACGAAAACAACAGAAAGTCAGACAGTGATACTGGCGCATTGAGAATGTGACTGAATGTAAACAATTGAAGTGCAGTGTTGCCAGATAAAAATATTTAAGTTACATTCGCTTGGGTTATTTTTACAGAGAAGTAATATTAAATGTTGCGCGTTGCGCGCTAATCTTGAAACTGCATATATAAGTTGCGCCGCAAACAATTCCGCAACTCTCTGTAAAAATGTGCGGCGCAAGCGCAAGCGCAACCAAAAATGTTGCGCCGCAACTGCCCACCTTTGCAAATGACTCCCACTCTACCATTGGGATTTTTACCTCGCATCGACAAAACGGCCTTTCTATTCCTTTATCATAACATTTGCAAGTACAAATGTCAAACATTTCATCATATGAAGCAAGTTTTTTAGCAAAATTTTCATTCCTTTGACGTAGAGGAACCTTGTTCAAGGAAAGAGCTGATCTGATTAATCTTTCCACTGCAGAAGAAATAGATCTTTCTTGAATGACAGGGAAAGAGAACATGGCCCAAATATCTTGAAGATCTTTGGTAACTATACAGGGTGTTTCTAAAGTAACCATTTATTTTCAGACCCATATCATTGATGATGAATATGCAAGAACGGGTTTATGTAGTAACATGCAGGATAAAAGGCATGAAGTGCAATGAAATTAGAGAAAAGTTTGAGAGAAGGTTTCGTAAAACAGGCCCTAGAGACCAGGCTATTCGCGAATTAGTAAACAAATTTATGAGGACTGGATCTGTGCATGACGAGCGTAGATCTGGACGGCCAAGAAGATCTCACGAAAGAATCGAATCTGTTCAAGAAGCATTCGAAGAGGATCCACAATTATCGATTCGGAGGGCATCCCACAGATTAGAAATTCCACAAACAACGGTTTACAGAATTCTACGTTATGATTTAAAGAAAAAGCCATACCACATTCAAGTGTTCCACAACTTACAAGAAGATTATCCACGAAGAGCAACAATGTGTGCCGAGCTTACAAATATATATATATATTTTAATGTTTTAAAGGTGTTTTTTTTATAATTCCTATTATTTCGCAAAATAGATGGTTACTTTAGAAACACCCTGTATTGTAGCAATCGTTCGCAGTTGCTGATCCCCTTGACTTGATTTTTTTTCTCTCTTTTGAATGAAGAAATAGTGTCTGACAACGTCTGCCTTTGGAGGAATCATTGATCGGCGGAATTCAGTGGCAAAACCAAAAGCTGCATTCGAAGATTTGTTTCTGGTTGACATTTTTTCAACCTTTTTAAAAAATTAAAAATCCAGCTTTTATAAAATCATGCATGGATCATAAGTAAATCTAAAGAGCATAAATTCTTATAATTCCTGTAAAAATATATGATAATTAGAACATGAAATTTATTGGTATTGAATTTGAAATTCAACACACAGCTCAGTAAATTGATTCATTCAGAAAAAAAGAAAGAAGGGCTCACCATCATCATCAGTCGGCCACTGCCGACAAGTCAGAAAAATAGTCAGAGAGAATAGGAAAGGGGTGAAAGATGAAAAGAAGTAAAATAAGAACGCTTACAAACCATGCAAACACAGTCTTAACTCACTATCATACCATGCAAACTACAGACATGCAAGTAAGGAGAGGATAAGAAGGAAAAAAAAAAGTAGGTAAAGTAAAACAAAAAGTGGGTTAGTTTACGCTACGAGCTACATCTACGATCGTGTTAGTCTAATTTTTTTTTTTTTTTTCGCTGGCATAACACACTGGCATGTCACAAGCTGGCATTATTGTCAACAGACTCATCCTCGATCACCACCCCTAGAGCTCCTGTTGCTAATTGTTTTATTATATTAAACAATGTTAATAATTTTAACGAGGGAGAGGGAGAAGGGGGAGGCTGAGAGGAGAAGGGGGAGGCTGAGAGGGAGAAGGGGGAGGCTGAGAGGGAGAAGGGGGAGCTGAGAGGGGGGAGGCTGAGAGGGAGAAGGGGAGGCTGAGAGGGAGAAGGGGGAGGCTGAGAGGGAGAAGGGGGAGGCTGAGAGGGAGAAGGGGGATTGTTTTATTATTATATTAAAAACGTTAATATTTTTAAAATGCCTATCTAAACGGTTCTTAAACATATTAACGCTGGTAGAGTTCACGACTGACGCGGGAAAATTATTCCATTTATCAGTTACTTTAAACGTAAAGAAGTTTTTAGCGATATTAGTAATGAAACGTCTGCCACGCAACTTAAATCCGTTATTGCGAGTATTACTATTATCGAAAGTGAACAATTTATCAAAATTTACGTTATCGACGTCATTAACGATTTTGAAAACTTCAATAAGCTCCCCCCTTAATCTTCTAGTTGCGAGTGAATACAAGTCTAACTCTTTAATCCTATCTTCATAAGGCTTATTGCGCAATGACGGAATAAGTTTCGTGGCACGACGCTGAACCCTTTCTAACCTATCAATATCCTCACGCAAGTACGGGCACCAAAACTGAACTGCATTTTCTAAATGAGGCCTGACTAGGGACTTGTAAAGGGGCAATATAATATCCGTCGATTTAAATTCGAAATTACGCGCTATGAAGCCTAACATCCTATTAGCTTTTGCGCAAGACTCCAGGCACTGGTTCCTAACCTTTAAATCTTTAGTTACGCGTACGCCTAAATCTACTTCCTCGTCAACGCTCGCTAACTCCCTATCATCCATCGTGTACGCGTAATTATTGTTGCGAGAACCTATATGCAAAACTTTACATTTATCTACGTTAAATTGCATCTGCCACTTATCCGTCCACTCCATAATCCTATTTACATTGTCTTGGATCCTATTTCTATCGTCCTCGTTAACAACCTTACCGCCTATTTTAGTATCGTCCGCGAATTTTGAAACGTTACTAGTCAATCCTACATCTATGTCGTTAATGTAAATTACGAATAACAATGGGCCTAACACTGAACCCTGTGGGACACCGCTACCTACATCTAACCACCCCGATTCACTACCATTAACTACGACCCTCTGTCTCCTAGCACGAAGCCATTCTTCTAACCAGTTAGCTACCTGACCGCGTATACCGTGCGCTTTAACCTTCGCAATTAGTCTCCTATGCGGAACTGTATCGAACGCCTTTTTAAAATCTAAATAAATAACGTCAGCTGCCCTATGCCTATCGTATTCGCGCACTATTTCGTTATAAAATTCTAACAAATTAGTTAAACAAGACCTATGGCGTCGAAACCCGTGCTGACTACTATTAATCAAACCCCTACTTTCTAAGTGATCGATAATACGATCCCTAACTACGGATTCCAAAAGTTTACCGACAATTGACGTTAAGCTAATGGGCCTATAATTGCTAGCTACCGCGCGGTCGCCTTTTTTAAAAATAGGCGTGACGTTAGCTAATTTGAAGTCTTCAGGAATAATCGCCGTTTCGAGTGACTGATTAAAAATCTTCATTAAGGGGCCTACGATAACGTCTTTCAAATCTTTCAAATGTCTGGGATAAAAAGCGTCGGGGCCTGGAGCCTTGCTAACTTTTAGCCTATCGATATAATGCGCAATCTCAGCCTCGTAAACAGTTATTTCATCTAAAATAGTCTCGCTACTAAATGGAACGATATCGTCAACGTCGGGGACATTATTTACGTCTTCAACGGTAAAAACTGTCGCAAAAAAGTTATTGAAAATACCCGCCATCGCCTGAGCGTCAGAAGCCAAAGCGCCATTTACATCCACTAGAGGGCCTATGTTATCTTTTACCGGCTTACGATTATTTACGTATTCAAAAAACTTTTTTGGATTATGTTTACTATCCGCAGCTATAAGTATCTCTAAATTACGCTTAGCATTCCTAACTGATCTTTTAACCTGACGTCTAAGCTCGATATATCTATTAAAGTTAGCTGCCGTGCCATTGCGCTTACTAAGTCTATACGCTCTATTATAAACTCTCCTATTTCCCTACTCCACCACTTCGGCCTACCACGATTACTAACGCGCTTGGGCCTACGAGGAATAAACTCCCTTTCAATATTCCTAAAACTTTCTTTAAACGCCACCCAACGCAAATTTGTGGCATTACCCATAAATAAGTTATCCCAGTCCACTACTTTCATCCTATCCGCAAAACTATCAAAATTAGCCTTACGAAAATCAGGGACTTCCACTACATTACTATCCTGAGTGTTTTCTATCAATAACTTAAACCTAAGAATTTGATGATCGCTACATCCTAAACTCTCGCCTACTTCTAAACCTTCGACTATATTCTCGCCGTTCGTCATCACTAAATCTAAGATATTATCACCGCGCGTTGGTTCGGTAACTATCTGTCGTAAAAAGTTATCGTCCATAAACTCAACCAGTCTCAAACCCTCTTCATTACCCGTAAAATTCTCGTAATTAACATTAGGGCAGTTAAAGTCTCCGACAATTATACTATTCCGATTGTCAATAAAATTACCAAGAAGTGAGTAAAATCTAGTATCTATATTGAGGTGCCTTATTATGGTAACAGTTTTGACTACAAGCTCATGCTTTATAATGTCTTTTCCTTTTTGTTATTTCTTTTAACAATGAACCCTCGAAACTGAAAATTACTGATGATTCAAAGCCTCACCATAATTTTACAAAAGTAAATAGACACCTTCGATTCTTCCAGTTTTTTATTTGCTAAAAGTCAATAAATTTATTGAATCAATATATTTAGAATGGTGTTGCTTTCCCCTTTGCATTAGGTAAGGCTGGTACACATGCTGGCATTCTGGCACACGTTCTGGCTTTGTCATTTTTTCTTTAGGACAATCATCGTGATTTCTACTTACTTTTGTCTGTATTCACTTATCCTCCCCCAAAGGTCTCACCTTTGTCATAATCTTCGGATGCTTCAGGAGTAGCCAAGCCTTTGATTTGCAAACATTTCGCCGTCCGGATAAAAGATGCTAAATTGCTTTGTTGCACATCCACCTGAAAAACAATATCTCTAAGTCTTTACCTACCTATAAAGTGTTTCCCCTTCTTTCTTTCTTCATCCCCTTCCCTCACACAAAATATGGTTTACTTCAGTGGGAATATGGGTTGAAGAAATCAACAAGAGAAGAAGAAATTTGCAGAGTAATAGAGCCTTCATTTTTCTCAAGATTTCATTGACTGTATTTGTGAAAAACTAAAATGCACCTTTAAATCAGAAGGCTGTCAAAACTGGTTCAGCAATCAAATGCACACACTACACTTACAGTATTGTAATAAAGCTTTTAAAATCTGTAACAGTCTCAACCCAAAACTAACACAGAAATGAAAAATAACAAATTTACTTAAATTTCAGGAAAGTGCATCTCAAATTAAAAGAATTGTACCAACCACAAATTACAAATGCTTTCAAATATGCGATAATTAGAATGATACTTTCGCAATTTAATGTACAGGGTGATCCAAAAATCAGGACACATGGGAAATAATCCGTTTCATGCATTATGTTGGTTTATTCATAATAAATGCTCAAACTGAACCCATTAACCTCCATACACTTCTCAATTCTTCTTCCGAGAGACACCCTCATACATATCAATGTAACTGGGAAATCTAAGAATGTTCAGCCATTGAGTCTTCAATTCCTCCAAGGACTGGGAATGATCACTGCAAATGATGGATTCCAAATGACTATACAAAGAGAAATCAAAGCGAGTTAGATCTGGTAACCTAGGAGGCCATTCAATAGGAACAGAGAAAACAATTTGTATTAATATAAATCAATTTCCCACGTGTGTCCTGACTTCTGGGCCACCCTATACTTCACTCCTGCAATATCTATCATAAGTTCACATATACAGTATATATAAAACTAACTTTATTAAATTGCAAAAAAGCATAACTTTTAATTTTCAAAATAATTTTCACAAATTAGAAAAGGTTTCAAACACGCAATAGTTAGAAAATTATCTTTTCATTCTCAGGTATTTTTTATAAAAAGTTTACAACAACAACAACAACAACAACAATAACAACAATGTCTTAAGAGTGTCAACTTTAATGAACCCAAAACTAGAAAGTTCAAACATGAATTAAGTTATTCTTGCTCTAAATATCACAGTTAAATATTGTTATTAAAAATGTAAATGCATTAATTAAGATTAATTAAGATTGAAATAGTTAAAAAGGATCTTAACTTTACATTTTGTAATTTCATATAAGTACAGTTTTGGAAAAGTTTACCTACAAATAAAATTTCAAAATGACATCAATGTACCCTCCTATATTTATGACCTTGACTTTTGGCACGAAAACCTTAGTTTTGCTCATGACATCTTGTGATGAGCCACATGATGTGCACAAAGCTTCATCAATTTATGTTGAGTGGTTCAAAAGTCATAGCACAGACACGAGAGAGTGATGAACAGATGGATGGATAGATGGACAACTAAAATTCAGTATGGCCACTCTAAACTAATTAACTAATTAATTAATTAATTTATTCAGGAAGATGGAGCCAAGAGCAAATGACCACAAAAATGCACCCCATCCAGAGGAGAGTCAAAATCAAAGTACAAGGTTTTCGAGATGCCTGGACACTGCATTTGAAAGACTGGAGGTCATACATAGACAAGGGGAAAGATGGATTGAGGAAGATTGTTCCAGAGTTCATTGGTTGAGTAGATAAAAGATTGAAAACACCGATTAACTCTTGCATTAGAGAGTTGGGCAGAAAAGGAATGAGAATGTGTAGAAAGTCTGGTACTGCATGTTCTCCTTAAAAGAGGCATGCAGTTAGAGTGCTCAGAAGAGCAGTGTCCATTATAATAGCGAGTAAAGAGAGAGGGAGGCAACATTGCTGCAAAGTGAGAGGGATTGAAGACAGTCAATAAGAGGCAGGGAAATGAGATGACAAGCCTTTGATTCCACCTAGTCAAGTAGAGCTGTGTGGGTTGAGCCACCCCACCACATGAGAAGCTTACTACATACAGGAGTGGAAAAGACCATGTACAAAGACAGCAACTACATGGGGGTGAAGAAACTTCAGAGCTGATACAGCACATCTAACCTCTTAGAAGCTGTTTTAGAAAGAGTATACTGTACATGGTCTCTTTCCAGGAATGATTATGAGAAAAAGAAATGCCAAGAATGTTAAGAGGAAGGATTAAGTTGCGTATTGTTGAAGGTAAGTGGATAGTGGAAGATTGTGATAAGTAGATAGATGATTTGTGCCCAACTCTCTCAAAAACTTTTGATACGTCCAGCATAATAGTAAAAGTTTCACCAAATTTCCAAAAGGAAGATGACAGAGTTAGAGAGATATGCAAGATGATTGGCAGCAGAGCGTCACTTGCAGAACCCATACTGACGATCTGAAAGAGGATTGTGGGAAGAGAGGTGTTTAAGAATCTTCCTATTAAGGATAGATTCAAACACTTTGGGAAGGAAACAAAAAGCAATTGGATGATAGTTGGAGGGTTGACAGTGATCACCATTCTTTGGGACAGGCTGAATGAAAGCAAACTTCCAGCAGGAAGGAAATGTAGCAGATGAGAAACAAAGATGAGAGTTTGCTTAGGCAGGGTGTCAGCACAGAAGCACAGTTCTTGAAAATAACAGAAGGGACACCATCAGAACCATACACCTTCCAAAAGTTGAGCCCAGATAGGGCAGAAGAAACATCTTTGGAGGAGATTCTAATTTCAGACATAATTAAGTCAGGAGGAGGAGGAGGAGGAGATGGAGGAACAGCACCAGAATCATCCAGGGTTGAACTGGAGGTGAAAGTTTGAATGAAGAGTTCAGCTTTATCAGGAGAAGAAACAGCAACTGAGCCATCAGAATGGAAAAGAGGGGGAAAGAAGAAGCAAAGTTGTTGGAGAGGTTCTTGGCTAGATGCCAGAAAGTGAGAAAAATTAGAATTGAATAGGTTTTCACATTTTTCTCTGATGAAGAAATTTTTGATGAGTTGAACATGTTTAGCACAATTCTGGGCAGAAATATAAGCTAAATGTGAGAAGAATCGGATGGTGATGGTACCTTCTGAAAGACTCATCTCTGTTGCAGCTAGCATTAAAACAAGCAAAGTTAAACCAAGGATTTTTGCATTGGTAGTAGGAATAGAATATGGAATGTATGTCCAGGGGCATCCGCAGGATTTTTCGCAAGGGGGGGCAAAATTAACTTATTAGTTCTTTATTAGGTAGAAAAAAAAATGCACTGCGACCACTACGAGTAAAAACCGTCATCTCCCGTTATCACAGCCTGCTTTCGGTGCTAAATTTATGTACTTAGTAATACTAAGTACATAAATTTAGCACCGAAAGCAGGCTATGATAAGGGGAGATGATGGTTTTTACTCGTAGTGGTCGCAGTGCATTTTTTTTTCTACCAGTCAAGTCCATTTTTTATATGTTATATGATACTATGATTAACTATAATCGTGTAAGTTTCAGTGAAATTGACCAAAAGGTTTTCGAGAGAAAAAAATAAATAAAACACTCAATATAATGATCTTTGCAAATAATTCCATTACTATATCTTTCAGTATAGTTTATTTAACACTTTTAAGTTCAACGACACGGCACTTCGGTAAAGTAAAGGTAAAGTAAACGACATTTCCTTGAATGTGGAAACACTGACTGAGCTGCAGTAGAATTATAGAAGTCGTTGCGTGGGCAAACACAAATTTCCAAGGGAGGGCAACTGCCCCCTCTTGCCCCCCCCTCTGGACGCCCATGTGTATGCCTCCATGCTGCAAGAGAATCACCTCCATGATGCGCTCAACTCACACTGAGGGAACACACACATGGGAAATCAGAGAAGTACGAGTACTTCCTACAGGCCTCCCAGTCAGTGGTGAAAAAGTGCTATAGGTATCTCCTCTTGGGAGGATCCAAAGGCTGAATTGGAGCAATAGTACAAAAACAGATAGAAGATTGTGGTTGGAGGAGCTCAATGGAAAAAAAAAGTTTGACAGAGTAAGAAAGATGAGAGGTGAAAAATAAATTCAGGATGTTGAGCCTATCAGGGATATGAGTAGGGTGCTGTACAATCTGCTCTAGGTCATTCAAGATAGAAAAGTTGTAAGCTCACTCACTAGGGATGTTGGTGAAATGGGAAGAAAGCCAAAGGTAGTAGTGAACATTGAAATCATCTAAAAAGGAGAATAGGATAGAATGGTTGGGACATAATTACTGGTTGGTAATACAGTATTGCGTTTTCTTTTTGATATTTTATTCTTTTCAATGGCAGTTATATAATTTACAAAACAAAACCCATTCATATATCAAGTAATTTTTTTTGCTTTTTAGAAATTTTATGTTTTTATGTAAACTTTTTTCTGAAACTGTACCATAGGTGACGATATAGCCAATGATTCAACTGCTAAAAACATGTTGCACCCTACCTGACCACAATACATATAATCAAGAAGTGCCTCAATATCGTGTGCTTTGGCTTCATTCAAAATAATGACTGTATTCTCAGCTGGAGTTTGTTCAAAAATGTGATCAAAAAACTGGCTACAGCTGGCAAGAACTAATCGATGAACAGTAAATAGCTGACCTTCACAAGCTAGGGTTACATCTGTGTATCTGGCCTGATTAAAAAAAAATAAAAAATAATTACAAATTGGCTTTTACTGTACAAAAAATAATTATTATAAAAGTACTACAATTACTTTTTAACAGAATATACAATTACTAACTGGACTATTAATATTTATTTTTCCCTGCTTGATTTTGCCTTTTAAACTTTAAACTTTACTGGGCTCTGAGATTAATTATAAGATAAAACAAGCATTTCATATATACGTAGCTACGATTAGTTAATATAAATATTATGATTAATAATAATTAAAACAAACTCCATTGGTAGTCATGATTAGCTAATTATGACTTATTACAACATACAGGGCTTCACTATTTATGCAGAGAAGCCTATCTACAAGTGGACCAATCAAATGCAATCATCAATTTGAGTAACAATTTATTTTTTGTTAACAAAAAATTAACACAAAATAATCAGTAATACTTCTACACTTTCCTACTTTTTTCTTCTACTTATTTACATTTCTTCATTGGCACTTTTCTTCCACATTTTTTTCAACTTTTTCTAGATGATACATCATCAATAATGTCTGCATTAGTTAGTTTTCTCCCCCAATTATTTTTTCAATGGAGATAATAACCAATAGGGAGTAGTACATCCCTTACTACTTCAGATGCCAGATTGACAAAAAAGACTGCAATAAGACCACATGAATTCATGACCTCATCCAGTATATATCATTTCTCCTGTATGCCATTTGGACTGACATTGGGTTAGTTTTGTTTTCAAAATGCTGTTAATGATACGTTGATTGGGGCATTGGGAAAGTATGCTTTGGCATATATTGATGCTATAGTAGTAGTTTATTCCAAGACTTTTGAAAACCACCTGGACCACATCATGAAAATACTAGGTTTAGTGTAAGAAGTGGGATTAAAATTGAGTTTACAAAACTGTCAATTTGCTAAACCAATGATTAAGTATTTAGGTTATAAAGTTGATGTGCAGGGAATACATCCAAACCCTGATAAAGTTTCTACAATTGATACATTTCCAGTTCTGAGTAAGATCAGAGAAATTAGACAGTTCTTAAGAATGGTAGCATACTACAGGCATTCCATAGAAAATTTCTCCCTGATAGCTGTCCCATTGACAAACCTCTCATAAATGCATTAAACTTAAGTGGATGGAAGAACACCAAACCATATTTCACCAACTAAAGATGTGCCTCATCAGGACACCAATTTTAATTCACCCCAATTTTCAGAAACCATTCTAGATCCATACAGATGCTTCTAATTATGCAATTGGGAGTATATTAATGCAGTGTTGATGGAGTAGAAAGAAAAAAACAATTTTGTATTTTTCTCAGAAGTTACAAGGGGCCCACATGAATTATACATTAACCCTTTGAGGACCACGGGACATATGTGTCCCAATGGAAATAATATAAATTATACAATGATGCAACGTTTCTACAAATACATCTACATGTTTATACAGGTATCGTTTAGTTGTTGGAAAATTAACCCAACAATGGGTCATTTAAGTGACTATAGTTTAAATAACAATAAAACTTAAACTTTTTAAGTTCAAAGAAACGTATACTGGTCGTCAAAGGGTTAACAGAGAAAAAGGCCTATGGGTCATTCTCTGTCAGATCAACCAAAAAAAATTGAAATTAACACCCTCATCTCTCATATTTTGCTGAAATTTGGTTTATAGGGAGTTTGTGAGCCCTGAATCCATTTCTGAAATTATAAGGTCAATCCGACCAACAGTTCAAGAGATATGACATCGGACAATTTGAGGTCACTCGCGAGGTTACTAACATTTGGCGAGCCATAACCTGGGTAATAATTGTCATAATTATATAAAAGTATATATATTTAGAATCAGAAAACGACAAGGAATCCAAATATGCAAGTTTTAGAACTCTAGGTTGAAAAATAAAAAAGTTACACTGTAACCAAAATTTGAGGTCACGATTTGACCTCTGGGGTATCAAATGAGAATTTTTTTTTTAAATGTAAAAAATGAAGGCATAGGCATTGGCTATTAGAATCAGCAAAAAAAAGTTTGTTTATGTTAGTATTTTTCATGTAACTAACATATAATGAACACCATATTCATAAGTTGTGCGTCAATTCTACCTATTTTTTCACACTTAAGCTCATAATTTGACCTATAGAAATTAAAATTACATTTTTTATAGATATAAAAAACAAAGTCAGAGTTCTTGACTAATAGAAACAATCATAAAAAGTTTGTTTATGTTGGTACTTTTCATGTAACTAACTTATAAGTGAACACCATATTTATAAATTGCTTGTCATTTCAAGGCATTTTTATATCTTAGCTATCAATTTGACCTCAAGCTCCAAGAATTTAATAAAAATTGTATTTCACTGCTAATCTACACTGGCAATAATAGTTATAATAGTGAAAGGGGAAGACTAAGCTCACATGTAGCCTAAACAAACCTGTTGAAACATGTTGCTACTTGTCTAAGTGCAGAATCAACACAGATAGTTGCAAAATTCCTTGTCTACAGGTTAGTACAGTTCCAGCCAGCACTGTGGGTGGCTGGTGGGTATGGTATTTTAATGAGCCTCAGAGACTATCAAGGCCTAAAATATTAAGTGTGTATAGCTATATATTTTCTAAAAAATATATATTACCTAATTGTAAATCCTATATCTTTACAGATCAAAATACAATGGTTCGGCACTTGAAATACTGCCAGGACCCTATTCAAAAACACAAGAAACGCATAACAATCAAGGCAAATTCTTACACCAGAACACGTGTTTCAGTTTTGTGAAGAAAACTTGAGCAAGAAGATAAATTTTTTCTTCGTAACTACAGCTGATTTGAAAGATGCAGAAGAACAGTTGGAACATCGATTCAAGGATAGTAGGGCTATTCCTGGAACTCAGAAATATCATAGATTTGTTCCCCTAAACAAGGAAGAACTGATGGTGTATCCCATTTCAAGTGGCATTGGAGAAAAGAAAAGAATAAGGAAAAGTCATTTTACTAATGAACCTGCAATGCTTGGTAACCTAAAATGTGTCAAACCAGGAGAGTATGTTGGCTGCATTTATGACATGCAAGTTTGGTATGGAATTGTGGAGGAATATTGTGAAGAGTTTGATGATTTCACTGTGAACTTTCTACATCCCTCTGGGTCATCAGGATCAAGTGCATATTATTATCCATCAAACAAGGATTCATGTGCAGTGCCAGGACATCATATATTAACTGTAATGAGTTGTCCTACCCTAAGAGGAGGCAGCAGAATTCAATACACTTTTCCACAAAAAGAAATTGATGAGAGCATCGAGCATGCAAAAATTGTATTAGGCTAGCACATGAATCCTCTAAGTAGGTCTTCCCCTTTCACTATTATAACTATTATTGCCAGTGTAGATTAGCAGTGAAATACAATTTTACATTTTTTGCCTTTGTTTTTATATCTATAAAAAAATGTAATTTTAATTTCTATAGGTCAAATTATGAGCTTAAGTGTGAAAAAATAGGTAGAATTGACGCACAACTTATGAATATAGTGTTCACTTATATGTTAGTTACATGAAAAATACTAACATAAACAAACTTTTTTTTGCTGATTCTAATAGCCAATGCCTATGCCTTCATTTTTTACATTTAAAAAAAAAATTCTCATTTGATACCCCAGAGGTCAAATCGTGACCTCAAATTTTGGTTACAGTGTAACTTTTTTATTTTTCAACCTAGAGTTCTAAAACATGCATATTTGGATTCCTTGTCGTTTTCTGATTCTAAATATATATACTTTTATATAATTGTGACCATTATTACCCAAGTTATGGGTCGCCAAATGTTAGTGACCTCGCAAGTGACCTCAAATTTCCCGAGGTCATATCTCTTGAACCATTGGTCGGATTGACCTTATAATTTCAGAAATGGATTCAGGGCCCACAAACTCCCTATAAACCAAATTTCAGCAAAATCTGAGAGATGAGGGTGTTAGGCACTGGTTGATCTGACAGAGAATGACCCCTATGCCATTACTGAATTCATCAAACACTTTTCACATTCTGTATATGGAGTATCTTAGATAACTTTTTTAATTTTAAACAATATCCATCAAACTTGATTGCTAAACATATTAAGTTTTTAAATAATGTTTTTCAACCTAATCACCCATCTCCTACAGTTCCTAAGCTAAAAGCTAAAAGTTTATGTTAAGTTGCAATTTTTAGGATCCTCTAAATTAGCTGGTATATTTAAGAGTTCATTAAATAGATCTTTTCCTCATTGTGAATTTGTTTTTCTTAGTTTAAATAATGTTAGTCTCTTCACATTTTTTAATCGTAGAGAGAGACTTCCTGTTTCTTTGAGCTCCTCTGTTGTTTACTTGTTCTTATGTTGCGAGTAGCAATGCTGGCTACATAGCTACTTCAAACATGCCTACAACCGAGACAGAAGATTGACAAGTAGAAATCGTGGTAGGCCAAAGTGGTGGACTAGGGAAATAGGCGAGTTCATAAACGAGCATAATGGAGTGTATAGACTTAATAAGCGCAATGGCACGGCAGCTAACTTTAATAGATATATCGAGCTTAGACGTCAGGTTAAGAGATCACTTAGGAATACCAAGCGTAATTTAGAGATACTTATAGCTGCGGATAGTAAACATAATTCAAAAAAGTTTTTTGAATACGTCAATAATCTTAAGCTGGTAAAAGATAACATAGGCCCTCTAGTGGATGTTAATGGCGCTTTGGCTTCTGACCCTCAGGCGATGGCGGGTATTTTCAATAACTTTTTTGCGACAGTTTTTACCGTAGAAGACGTAAATAATGTCCCCGACGTGGACGATATCGTTCCATTTAGTAGCGAGACTATTTTGGATGAAATAACTGTTTATGAGGCTGAGATTGCGCATTATATTGATAGGCTAAAAGTTAGCAAGGCTCCAGGCCCTGATGCTTTTTATCCCAGACATTTGAAAGACGTTATCGGCCCCTTAATGAAGATTTTTAATCAGTCACTCGAAACGGGGATTATTCCTGAAGACTTCAAATTAGCTAACGTCACGCCTATTTTTAAAAAAGGCAACCGCGCAGTAGCTAGCAATTATAGGCCCATTAGTTTAACGTCAATTGACAGTAAACTTTTGGAATCCGTAGTTAGGGATTGTATCATTGATCACTTAGAAAGTAGAGATTTGATTAATAGTAGTCAGCATGGGTTTCGACGCCATAGGTCTTGTTTAACTAATTTGTTAGATTTTATAACGAAATAGTGCGCGAATACGATAGGCATAGAGCAGCTGACGTTATTTATTTAGATTTTAAAAAGGCGTTCGATACAGTTCCGCATAGGAGACTAATTGCGAAGGTCAAAGCGCACGGTATACGCGGTCAGGTAGCTAACTGGTTAGAAGAATGGCTTCGTGCTAGGAGACAGAGGGTCGTAGTTAATGGTAGTGAATCGGGGTGGTTAGATGCAGGTAGCGGTGTCCCACATGGTTCAGTGTTAGGCCCATTGCTATTCGTAATTTACATTAACGACATAGATGTAGGATTGATTAGTAACGTGTCAAAATTCGCGGACGATACTAAAATAGGCAGTAAGGTTGTTAACGAGGACGATAGTAATAGGCTTCAAGACGATGTAAATAGGATTATGGAGTCGACAGATAAGTGGCAGATGCAATTTAACGTAGATAAATGCAGGGCTGTGGAGTCGGCACATAAAAAACCGACTCCGACTAGTCAATTTTTTGTCTATCCGACTCCGAAGGTATATTAATTCTAAATCTGCTATGATGATAATTACACAAGAGGCATTTCATCACCACCACGTGAAGCATCATCATCTGTGGTCATTGTTACGGTAACTTTGTCTGTAGTAAAGAATCTTGTAAGTGGTGCTTGTCGTTCAGTAGATTTCTGATCTTTTGTTAACTTTGAAGTAGTTGGAAGGTTTTTATTACTATCTTTCTCAATGACAACTTCTAAAATTTTGGGATGGAAACACTGCAAGTCTTTTCAAATTTGATGCTCTGGTTGGTGCATTTTTATCAGAGCCAGTAAAACCACTGATTTTTGCTTCACATAATTTTTCATCATCATCATCTATCATACACTGACACACGAAATGTTTCCCATCTTTGGTTATTGTAAAATAGTAAAAAACTGCAGACTTTGTTGGAAGTGTCTTTGCCATTGTGAAAGGGGTTTTAGACTTGAAAGTTAAAAACTTATGAAATTTAGAAAGAACTCGAAATTAAATAAGCATTAAAAATAAAAAATATTATCTGAAAAGAAAAAATGAATTAATGGCATTAGTGTCTGAAATGGAAAACATTGTGTTTATTATTTAAGTGGTTTAACCACCATAGCTGCCAGTGATATCACACACAAAAACATATTTTATTAAAATTTATATTGAGGTCGGAGTCGGAGTCGGTACATTTTTACCGACTCCGACTCCAGCACCACCAAAATTGCTTCTGACTCCGACTCCGACTCCACAGCCCTGGATAAATGTAAAGTTTTGCATATAGGTTCTCGCAACAATAATTACACGTACACGATTGATGATAGGGAGTTAGCGAGCATTGACGAGGAAGTAGATTTAGGCTTAGGCGTAGGCGTATCTAAGGATTTAAAGGTTAGGAACCAGTGCCTGGAGTCTTGCGCAAAAGCTAATAGGATGTTAGGCTTCATAGCGCGTAATTTCAAATTTAAATTGAAGGATATTATATTGCCCCTTTACAAGTCCCTAGTCAGGCCTCATTTAGAATATGCCGTTCAGTTTTGGTGTCCGTATTTGCGTGAGGATATTGATAGGTTAGAAAGGGTTCAGCGTCGTGCCATGAAACTTATTCCGTCATTGCGCAATAAGCCTTATGAAGATAGGATTAGTTAGACCTGTATTCACTCGAAACTAGGAGATTAAGGGGGGAGCTTATTGAAGTTTTCAAAATTGTTAATAACATCGATAACGTAAATTTTGACAAATTGTTCACTTTTGATAATAGTAATACTCGCAATAACAGATTTAAGTTGCGTGGCAGACATTTCATTACTAATATCGCTAAAAACTTCTTTATGTTTAAAGTAATTGATAAATGGAATAATCTTCCTGCATCAGTCATTCATTCTACCAGCGTTAATATGTTTAAGAACCATCTTGACAGACATTTTAAAAGTATTAACGTTGTTTAAAATAAAAAAACAGTTAGCAACAGGAGCTCTGGTGGTGGTGCTCAAGGATGAGTCTGTTGACGATGAATGCCAGCTTGTGATGCCAGCAATAATAAAAAAAAAAAAAAAAAAAATTAGACTAACACAAACATAGATGTAGCTCGTAGCGTAAACTAACCCACTTTTTGTTTAACTTTACGTACTTTTTTTTTTTCCCTTATCCTCTCCTTACTTTGCATGTCTGTAACTCTTTTCTTACATGTTTGTAGTTTGCATGGTATGACAGTGAGTTAAGACTGTGTTTGCATGGTTTGTAAGCGTTCTTATTTTACTTCTTTTCATCTTTCACCCCTTTCCTATTTTCTCTGACTATTTTTCTGACTTGTCGGCAGTGGCCAGCGGATGATGATGGTGAGCCTTTTTTTTCTCTTTTTCTGAATGAATGTTAACCCACGAGTGATAGGTGTTGCTCCTTACTTAACCCTTTATTCTCTTCTCTTCACCCCCTACTCTTTCCTTTCTCTCGGGCTAACCTTAGAGTGGATCTTAGGGTCTTTGTTAGCCTTAGCTTCTGTAGATCTGTAGAAGTACTGTATTAGGGTGCCTCTCATAAGACTGGTCAACCAGTATCTTGTCCAGAATTTTCATCTATACAAAATCATCTGGTTGGTTTTAATCATCTGGTTGGTTTTGATCATCCATTTGATATTACTAATTTTTCTATTTTGTCATCTTCTGTTAATACTGATGATCTTAAAATACTGGAGACTATGTTCATCAAACAGCTTCATCCATAAAACTTAATGTTGTCTAACCAACCAACTTTTATTCATTGTCTATAGTGAATTTTAGGTATTCCAGTCCTATTTCATGTACCACACAGTGAGTTCCATTCTGTCTGTGATATTTGTTTTATAATTTTCTTGGATAACTGTTTTACTTTTTGTGTATTTGTTCATCTTTTTTAGATTTGCAGAATATGAATCCATTTCAGATTCAAAACATCCTGTTGGAATAAATGTTTCATACAGTCACTTTAGTATTCATCTTCCTGTGTAAACCCAGGTTTCCTATAAATCAATCCATAGCTGATATATATATATATATATATATATATAATATATATATATATATATCCCCACAAGGGGGTTCTAAGCTCGTGCTCTTGAGTGCTCTTTGTGCTCGTTTGTACGTGCTTGTTCCTGGAGGTTTCACGTGCGCCCTCCCGGCCCTAGCACCCAAGGATGATGGGGCTCGACCCTGCAGTCCTTGGTCTTTTTCCACTTCGACTGTCCCCTCCACCCTTTCTTTTTCCTCTGTCTTTCCTCTCACTTTTTCTTTGTTTTTCTGCTGAGATATGCCCTTTAAATAGAGGCGAATCGGTTCTTCCTGAACTAAAAAAAATAAAAATATATATAACTGCAAACACGCAGTATAATTAACGTAAAGAACGACGCTTATATAGGATATATTCCGCGCAAGACGAGAGAGAGAGAACGAAACAAATGAAAAAATGAGGTAACCACCCGGGAATCGAACCTGGGATCTTCCGATTGCCGGTCAGATGCGATAACCATTACACCATGGGCCTCACTCTTCCAAATGCCGTAATTCTTCTACATACTCACAGAAACCAATGCCCCAAGGGGGCACCTCCCGCATGCCGTAACATTATATACATTTAACTGCAAACATGCAGTATAATTAACGTAAAGATCCCGGGTTCGATTCCTGGGTCGTTACCTCATTTTTTCATTTGTTTCGTTCTCTCTCTCTCGTCTTGTGCAGAATATCTCGTATATAAGCGTCGTTCTTTACGTTATATATATTATATATATATATATATATTAAAACCAGTGCTATCCAGCAATCAACTATCCAAAAAACTTTAGAAACTGGCAAATTTCATATTAGGCTGATACAATTCACCAATCTAGAAACTGGGAAGTTTTCCGACACCATCTGGGAAAATCTTGAATTTTAATAAAATATGACTAAATTTTACTTGTTTCAATTGTCCCATACATACTTAGCATACTGTTTATGTTGATTACAATATACAAGGGGTGGTCTGAAAATAAGTTTATACAGCGTAAAATTTTGTAACTAAAGGACATACATTGATTGTTTGTATCAGGTGAATTCGTTAATCATTGTTGGCAACACCGCACATTGAATTGGCTGTCATCTACCAAACATTGGCTATACGAGTCAGTTGAACATGGCGGGTTGACTGGAACAGTGCCCTGTCATTTCTGCAATGATATTCCGAGTCTGTCAGTGGTCAAGAATTTCTCGAGCACATTGTCACAGGAGACGAGACACAAGTTCATCACCATACTCTGGAAAAAAAGATGTACCAGCATGGAATGGAAACACCCTGGGTCCCCATGACCAAAGAAGTTCAAGATTGTGAGGTTCACTAGCAAAGTGATGGTTACTGCGTTTTGGGACCACAAAGGTGTTTTGCTTGCAGACTTCATGCAAAAAGGCACAACAATCAATGCAGCTGCATACTGTTCAACACTGGAACATTTACGAGTGGTCATTAAATGTAAATGTCCTGGTCTGCTCCATAGGGCAGGGCACTGCCCACAGTGCCCCAGTTGAGCCACCATGTTCAACTGACTCACATAACCAATGTATGGTAGATGGCAGCCGAATCAACATGCAGTGTTGCCAACAATGATTAACAAATTCACCTGATACAAACACAATCAATGTAGGTCCTTTAGTTACAAAATTATGTCATGTAAACTTATTTTCTGACTGCCCCTCATAGTTCACATTGGTGTACAGTGCAGTGTAGCCAAAATTTGAGTTTTACTATTATTGTCCATTTTTTTTTTCTAGGTTAATGGTACCCTCAAATAAATGGAAAATTTAGACAACCAGAATGGCCTAATCCCTGAGCTTGCCAGATAATGAAGGTTTTGCTATATATATATATATATATATATATATATATATATATATATATATATATATATATATATATATATATATATCGTAAAGAACGACGCTTGTATAGGAGATATTCCGCGCAAGACGAGAGAGAACGAAACAAATGAAAAAATGAGGTAACCACCCGGGAATCGAACCCGGGATCTTCCGATTGCCGGTCAGATGCGATACCATTACACCATGGGCCTCACTCTTCCAAATGCCGTAATTCCTCTACATACTCGCAGAAACCAATGCCCCAAGGGGCACCTCCCGCATGCCATAACATTATATACATTCAACTGCAAAGAACACGCAGTATAAATAACGTAAAGAACGACGCTTGTATAGGAGTATTCCGCGCAAGACGAGAGAGAGAGAGAACGAAACAAATGAAAAAATGAGGTAACCACCCGGGAATCGAACCCGGGATCTTCCGATTGCCGGTCAGATGCGATACCATTACACATGGGCCTCACTCTTCCAAATGCCATAATTCCTCTACATACTCGCAGAAACCAATGCCCCAAGGGGGCACCTTCCGCATGCTGTAACATTATATACATTCAACTGCAAAGAACGACGCTTGTATAGGAGATATTCCACGCAAGACGAGAGAGAGAGAACGAAACAAATGAAAAAATGAGGTAACCACCCGGGAATCGAACCCGGGATCTTCCGATTGCTGGTCAGATGCGATACCATTACACCATGGGCCTCACTTCCAAATGCCGTAATTCCTCTACATACTCGCAGAAACCAATGCCCCAAGGGGACGTGTTCTTTGCAGTTGAATGTATATGTGTATATACATATATATATATTATATATACACACACACACCGGGTGTCTGAGAATTATCTGTACAATTTATGGCTGTTATTAAAAGTCAACCATGAAGTGTAGAAATTCCAGTGTTGTCCCATTTTACAGAGAATCTCATTAAGTTTTTTCTGATACCACGTTTTGACAAGTTGAATTGATGTGGATATGCTGCAGCGTACATGGCAACATTTGGAGTATCGATTGGATGTTTTGTGAATCACTAATGGTGCACATATCGAATGTTTGTAACAACGTTACTTTAATAAAAGAAACTTTTGAAAATACAGATTCTAAATAATCTTGTTTAAGAATTTTACGTGCGTTATCAAGAATTTTATTAAAAGATGAAATTGTACATATAATGTTCGGACACACTGGAATTTCTAAAAAACTTGTCAAAACTTGGTATCAGAATAAACTTAATGAGATTCTCTGTAAAATGGGACAACACTGGAATTTCTACACTTCATGGTTGACTTTCAATAACAGCCAAAAATTGTACAGATAATTCTCGGACACCCTGTATATATATGTATATATGTTAAACACAGACCGTGCATGGAACAAGGAACTCTTCTGGGAAAATTAAATCCACTATAGTCCGAATAAGTAATGGTAAATGACAAATACCATAGTTTTTTTCCTTTTTCATGATTTTAGCCCGACGTGGGCAACGGGTCTCTCGCAAAGAGATCCCATAAATATAGCTTCCCTCACCAGCTATCTGCAAAGCAGACAGGATCCAGCTTTGGGACATGGATCTAGGGTTTAAAGCAAGCCCAGATCCCTACATTCAGAACCTCTATATAAGTAAAAGACTCGTTGCATTCACGTCTTGTTGAATAAATCAAAGAAAAAGGGGGTAACTATTGTATTTTTAGCCAAAAAAAAACAAAACTTAAACCTCAACCGGGACATTGAGCGTCCACTTTTCAAGGCACGAAACACGTCCGTTTAGTATACACAAACTCAGAATGGTTCCCTGAGAACATTATATGTTAAACACAGACCGTGCATGGAACAAGGAACTCTTCTGGGAAAATTAAATCCACTATAGTCCGAATAAGTAATGGTAAATGACAAATACCATAGTTTTTTTCCTTTTTCATGATTTTAGCCCGACCCGTTGCCCACGTCGGGCTAAAATCATGAAAAAGGAAAAAAACTATGGTATTTGTCATTTACCATTACTTATTCGGACTATAGTGGATTTAATTTTCCCAGAAGAGTTCCTTGTTCCATGCACGGTCTGTGTTTAACATATAATGTTCTCAGGGAACCATTCTGAGTTTGTGTATACTAAACGGACGTGTTTCGTGCCTTGAAAAGTGGACGCTCAATGTCCCGGTTGAGGTTTAAGTTTTGTTTTTTTTTGGCTAAAAATACAATAGTTACCCCTTTTTCTTTGATTTATTCAACAAGACGTGAATGCAACGAGTCTTTTACTTATATAGAGGTTCTGAATGTAGGGATCTGGGCTTGCTTTAAACCCTAGATCCATGTCCCAAAGCTGGATCCTGTCTGCTTTGCAGATAGCTGGTGAGGGAAGCTATATTTATGGGATCTCTTTGCGAGAGACCCGTTGCCCACGTCGGGCTAAAATCATGAAAAAGGAAAAAAACTATGGTATTTGTCATTTACCATTACTTATTCGGACTATAGTGGATTTAATTTTCCCAGAAGAGTTCCTTGTTCCATGCACGGTCTGTGTTTAACATATAATGTTCTCAGGGAACCATTCTGAGTTTGTGTATGTATATATATATATATATATATATATAATATATATTATATATATATATATATATATATATATGATGAATTTCACAATTAAACACGTGAAATGAATGAATGATGCAAACCCACAAGAAAAAAGAAAAATGATTCCAAGGCCTTTTGTGTATTCAAAAGTACACCTCATCAGGGAAAAGGTGAGATGATAAAAATATATACAAGTGGGACAGAAAAACAAAAAGATTAGCACATGATTAACGAGAGTTGATTAGAGGCAAAAGGTATTTTAACAGGATATTGTCAATTTTATACATTCCCGCACTGTTATTGAAATTATTTTTAAAATGGATAAATGCACATTCTAGAATATTCCTTTCAATTATATATCTGTTTTTAACGAGCGCTTTAGAACTGTTCCACTTGATACTATGATTACATCTATACATATGGTTAAACAATGCATTAGAATTATTTGCTGTTCTACATGCATATTTATGCTGTTTTATTCTAATATCTAACGTTTTACCCGTTTGACCTATATATTACTGAGTCACATTGTGTACATCCGATTGAATACACACAACCAACCACATTATCCAGGCTATTCTTTATTAGACATGATTTAACAGTATTATTATACTTAAAGACTACATTGATACCAAATGCTTTAAGTAAAGTTGGAAGATATTGAAAATTTACATGGTAAGGTAGGCAAAGGATATTTTTACGCTCAAATTACTTTACAATTACACTATTATAATACCTATTCTTGGCTTTCCTAAGGCAGTTACAAAGTGGGACAGTTCTAAAGCACTTGTTAAAAACAGAGATATAATTGAAAGGAATAGTCTAGAATGTGCATTTATCCATTTTAAAAATAATTTCAATAACAGTGCAGGAATGTATAAAATTGACAATATCCTGTTAAAATACCTTTTGCCTCTACTCAACTCTCATTAATCATGTGCTAATTTTTTTGTTTTTGTCCCACTTGTATATATTTTTGTTATCTCGCCTTCTCTCTTCATTTCCTGACAAGGTGTACTTCTGAATGCACAAAAGGGCTTGGAATCATTTTTCTTTTTCCTTGTGGGTTTGCATCATATATATTTCAACCTTTCAAATGTTCCATACGATGATTCCTCATTTCACCAAAGTCAAGCTTGTTGCCCCTCCTCTCGAGTTAGCCTGATCAAGTAGTGAGTTGGTTTATTGTACTCTCCACCTCATATAGCCCAGTACTCCTGGCTCAGTGGGGATTGTTCTGAGCCATGCATCTAATCTTTTGAAGATGTCCACTGCAACACCACTTGTTGCTGATTAAACAGTTTTGGTCCTCTCACAACAAAACTATTTTCTTTCAGGGTTAAGGATGTTCCCTGTCTCGCCTTTAATTTAGGAAGACAACACAAACACAGTCTTCCTTTTTTACTTTCCACTGTTGTTTGGGGAGTTACAGGATTCAGAGTAACATTAGGGACTAGTTTCTCCATTATTTTCCAAGTGTAAATAATGGTGTATCTCTCTCTTCTCCTTTCCAGTGAATATAGGTTTAATTCGCCTAACCTTTCCCAGTAATTTAGTTCTTTGCTGTGAATATATATATATATATATATATATATATATATATAATATATATATATATATATATATATATATATGATTGAACTCAGAATGGTCCCCTGAGGTTTTTTGATACACACAGACCATGCATGGAACAAGGAACTCTTCTGGGAAAATTAAATCCACTATAGTCCACATAAGTAGTGGTAAATGACAAACACTATAGTTTTCTTTTTCATGATGTTAGCCCAATGTGGGCAATGGGTTACTTGCAGAGAGGCCCCAAAAAATATAGCTTCCCTCACCAGGTATCTGCAAAGCAAATAGGATCCAGCTTTGGGACAGGATCTAGGGTTTTATCCTGTCCCAAAGCTGGATCCTATCTGCTTTGCAGATAGCTGGTAAGGAAAGCTATATTTTTGGGGTCTCTTTGCGAGTAACCCATTGCCCACATTGGTCTAACATCATGAAAAAGAAAACTACAGTGTTTGTCATTTATCATTACTTATGTGGACTATAGTGGATTTAATTTTCTCAGAAGAGTTCCTTGTTCCATGCACAGTGTGTGTATCAATATATATATATATATATATATATATATATATATATATATATATATATACACAGAACTGTGTGTGCTAACTGATAAATATAGCACCGCTAATGCTAATGCAAATAAGTTCTAGCACTGCTAACAGTAACAGTTTTCAAAATTAGCTGTGTTAACGCTAATGCTAATTTTGGCACTAATTTTTATGAAATGTATAGCTAAGTACTATTTTTTAATAATAATAATAATGCATTTGTATATATTTGTGTGTGTTTGCTATTGTTATTATCTTTTATACTGTCAAATGGGAACAAAATTATATCTTTAAAATGATTATTGGGTATTTAAGAAAATTGTGTAATTTGATATTTATAATTAAACTTATTTATTGGAAAGACATTGTCCTCCTTTACATACTCAGTTCAAGAAACTATTTATTATTATGCATTCAGCATTATGCACAAAAAGCAACGTAATATAGAGAATACCATTCTAAGACTATTCATTTTAATTTATATTAGCGCTTAGTACCTAACATTGCCTATAAATGTAGCAGTGCTATCTGTTCCACTAACTATTTTGAAAAATAGCACCACTAATGGATGCACTAATAATTAACTAGCGTCGCTAATTAGCGCCGCTAGGCACAGCTATATATATATATATATATATATATATATATATATATATATATATATATATATATATACATACATACATACATACATATATATATATATATATATATATTTATTTATTTGAGTGTCCCAATTTTTTTTGTTCCTGAAGTTTGTCATGCACACCCCCCTAATTTCTTCCACTCGTGAAAACATGCCAGCAAGATGAATTTCATTCGTGTTCTTTAATTTTAAGGGTCCCCTCAAACCATTTGTTACTATTGCTGAACGGCTACTCTCTACCTTATACTAATTGTAGCATATTTCTTTTCAGGTTATGGATACAAGAAAGCAGGAGACTGTGTGGTTGGTGGGGGTGTTGCGAAATGAACCCCTGGAAACGCTGTGTCAACTCCCGACAGTGGGAGATGTTCTTCGACGTCTGTTGTTCTTCACTCGGAAGAAAAAAACGTCCACGGCGGAAGCTGCCAATGTGGTAGCTGATGAGATTATGGCGGTGTGGGCTCGGGCATCTATTCCGACCTCCCACAAGCCCAAGTGTGTTGAGAGGATCAAGGCCCTCTCCACGGACTACGAGAAGGTTGCCAGAAACCGAAACCGTGGGGGAGAGAAGCAACTGGAGCGGGAAAAGGGATTCCAAGCCAACCTGAATACACTGTTCGAAACAGATCATGCCAACGCCATGAAACTCATCAAAGTCCCTGAAGATCAAGACTTTCTGAATGACCAGCGAACTGTGCGGAAGATGTACATCGGAGGAGAGGACCTGGAGTTTGCTCGCAGGGCAGCGGAGCGGGAGAAACGCCGAGCAGCTGAAGAGAAGAGGAAGAAGAAAAGCCACGAAGAGATGGACTCACTGCAAGCAAAAGGAACGGTGAAAAGTGGGTCTTCTTCTTCTTTGGAGTCCATGGCCGAAGCATCCAATGATGATGTCCAATATTCCTCTCCTGGTCCTTCGGCTCCTCGATCCGCTCCCAAGGATGGCCAAGTGTCAGCAAGGAGAATCATCCAATATCCCAATTTTGCTGCAGCTCTGGATCGAACTGGAACCTCAGTACGCCAAGCGATGCACATTGTGGCTCCAGCACTCGCTGCCGTGGGAGTTGAGTTATCCTCGGTCACCTTGTCCAAATAAAGTCTTCACCGTTCACAGCAGAAGTCCAGGAAGAACTTGGCAGCCGGAATCAAGACCGAGTTCAATCCTGATACGCCGCTTGTCATCCACTTTGATGGCAAACTCCTCCCTGATTCGGATGGAGGGAAATCGGATCGCATACCAGTGCTGGTCAGCGGGAAGAATCTTGAGAAGTTGTTGGCGATCCCAAAAATCCCTGACAGCACGGGACAGCAGATGGCTGGAGCTGTTCTGAAGGTGCTGGACGATTGCCCGCAAGTTCAACCATGGATTGCCGGTCTCTGCTTCGACACAACAGCGGCGAATACCAGTATTCACAGCGGCGCTTGTACGATTATCCAGGACCAAATGGACCGCCACATTCTTTTCCTGGCTTGCAGACACTACATGATGGAATTGGTAATCACCTCAGTCTTTGACCTGTTCTTCAGGTCTTCTAGCCCCGAAATTGCGCTGTTCACTCGCTTCAAATCCCAATGGGAGTTCATCGACCAGAAGCAGGCTTCTCCGTTCAACGGCGATGGCCCAAGCGACATCCTTTCGGAACGGGTGGCATTGAAAAAAGAGCAGATTGTCCACTTCATTGAAGACCAGCTTGAAGTTGGCCACCCAAGAGACGATTACCGGGAGTTCCTGATCCTCGCTCTAGTCTTCCTCGATGGTCATGGCAAACGAGATCTCCGGTACAATCGTCCTGGAGCATACCACCGGGCCAGGTGGATGGCCAAAGGCATTTACTGTCTTAAGATGTTCATCTTCCGAAGCCAATTCCACCTGACCACTCACGAGGTCCGGTCACTACGCAGGATAAACGTCTTTGCCATCACCATCTACCTCCAGAGGTGGTTCGAGGCTCCATTGACGGCGGACGTGCCCGTCAATGACCTGGAGCTGTTGGAGGACCTAGAGCGGTACAAGGCGGTGGATCATGATGTAGGTACCGCCGCATTGACGAAATTCCGGGGCCACCTCTGGTACCTAAGCGAAGATTTAGCTGGACTTGCTATGTTTTCCTCCAAAACCACCGATGCAGAGAAGACGGCCATGCTCCAAAACCTGCACAAGAAGACGAAAACCCAAAAGATCTGCGTCGGCTGGAGGGAAAAGAGTGTCTTGACCATGAGATGGTCGGATTTGAGCACCTTGGTCACGAAAAGGACTCAAAACCTTTTTCATTGCCTGAAGCTGCCAGTTCCAAAAACCCCCAAAGATCTTGAAGGATGTGCACCATCATTGAAGTCTGTGAACGACACGGCAGAACGGGCGGTGAAACTGGCGGAAGATTTCAACGAGGGCCTGACAAAAAAACGAGGAGGAACGGCAGCTCGTGTACCAAGTCGTCGAATACCACCGCCAGCAGTTCCCCTCGGCAGACAAAAAGATCCTCTGTCCCCCGAAATGAAATGTGCCATTAGGAAGAATTTCCATTTCCTTTAATTTAGTCATTAGAAAGAATTTACATTTCATTCTTCCATTCTAGAATGATTAATGCTGAGCATTTACGTTTGTTCATATAGGGTCAAATAAACAAGGTCAATGAGGGGACCCTTCCCCTCCTAATAGGCCAATGAAATTTTGCCCATTTTTTCCTTTCTTCAAGTGTAATTAATTAAAGGGGTGTGCGATTTGACTTGCAAATTTTTATTTTCACATGTGAGGCTGGGACACCCTAATATATATATATATATATTATATATATATATATATATATATATATATATATATATATATATACTGTCCACAAAAGTATTTACAAATTGAGAAATATTATCCAGATATAATGACAGCTTTATTTTTTGCCATTTAGTAAGAAAAAAAATTTTTAAGTTAATATATTTTTATGGTAATTTAGGTTATGCAGAATGCAAATAAATTAGTATAGGACAGTAATTATTAGATTAAATACAATATTTTGCCACTTTAAAAGTCACTGTAATTAATTCCCATAGAGTTTCTTCAATATTTTGATAATTTGGCATCACTAAATTAAAAGTCCTCTAATTTTGAAATTAGCAGCACAGACTCTGCGCAGTTTAGTGTGCTGTCAGCATCGATAGGGGAAAGTTCATTTTAACACTGTTCAACAAAATTTTTACTTATATATTTCCAATTTGAGGATGGCTAAGACATGAGAGTTATCTAGCCAAGAGTTAGGAGAATTGACTGCTTTTGTTAAAATGGGTAATTATTCCAATACAAGTATTGCAAAAATGCTGAAGATAAGTGAAGGTACAGTCAAATACCATAATGAATGAATGAATAGCAGTGCTTCCCCAGCGCTTCAACTACTAAGGTCATATCACGCTGAAATGAAAAGAAAGAGAGCATAAGGGGATGGGGTAAGGGGGAATTTGAAGGAGCAACAGTTAAGGAAAAGTCATGAGAGAGAAAAGGAAAAACATCATGATCAGCAAAGGGAGGAAGAAATTACACCCAAGTCATATTAAGTAGAGTAGAAGGCCAGTTTGATGGAGAAGAGAGAAAAGAGTGTCTTTAGGTACTGGTGTAGAGTCACCCAACAACATCGTAAGAGTAAGAGTGGAGCCTGAAGGGCAAAAAGAGGAGGAACTGGGAGCGAGCAATGGCAAAGGCAAGGCAAACTAAAAGCAGATTTGAAACAGAGAGAGGAATGCCACATGGGCAGGAGGGGACAACATCTCCCATCATAAGATGCCGATGCATGAGGTGACCAATGCATAGATGCATCAGAGCAGTTTCTGAGTGTCAGTCACGCTGGTAGGAGGAAGGCCACCGTCGAATCGTGGGCTTCAAAACCTTCAAGGAATTCCCAGTCACATCCTCCCACTGGTGCTGCCACCACCGAAGGAATGCCTCCCGGAAAGCCCTTGTAAAGTCTGATGCTGGGAGAGGTGTATTAGGGTTGAAAGGCAGGGAGGACACCTCCCTCGCCGTGACATCCGCACATTCACTGCCTGGAATACCAACATGGGAAGGTACCCAACAAAAAGCAACTACCTTATGGCATGATGAAAGAAAGACCAGCCAGTCCTGAATCTGCCACACCAGTGGGTGCGGAGAGACGAGAGAGGACAGGGCCTCAAGAGCACTACATGAATCAGAATAAATAATAAATGATGTAGAGGGGAGCTGAAAAAGGAGCCAAAGGGCCAAAAGAATAGCTGATAGTTTTGCTGTAAAGATGGAAGCCGATGGGGGGAGGGATAATGATTTAGTTTCCGATGGGAAGACAGCCACACATCCCAATCCAAGTGGAGAGCGAGAGCCATCTGTGAACACTGGGATAAGAATAGTTGCTGAAGGGCAGATGGATGGAATTGAGACTTTGGTACAGTAGAAAGAAGGGAGCAGATACGGAGAGGAGGAATGGTCCATGGCAGGTAGTTGGAGGGGGGAGAGAAGAGCACTCACCCCTCCACTCCAAGAGAAGACAGGACAGAAGCCATTAGGAGACCAAATGGTCAGATCAAGTGGGGATGATGGTCAAAGCATGCCACAGTGGAAGGACCAAAGAGGGATTGGAAGACTAGGGTGGGAGAGAACTGCCGAACACGAAAAAGGTATTTGAGACCCTCCAAGGTACAATGGGCATTAGTGTGGACCAAAATGGGGGGTAAATTATAAAGTTGAAGAAATCCTTGTTCCACATTAATGCCCTTGTTCCTTTGGACCAGATAGACATGTCAGCAAAATTTTGGTCAAATATGAGAATATTTAGGGGTCCCAAGATTTAATGACTTATAAAAATTTTTCCAATGAATAGGTGCACTTAGAACATCAATGATCAACTCAACTCTTGAGTTGCAACTTATGAAAAAATTTCTTCTTATTTAAGAAATTTTTGGTGTTAATAGAGTACAAAAACAATCTTAGATCATTATTTCAGAGAAAATTATTAATAAGGAAAACAAAATTTTTGGATAAAATATATTATCCTTAATTGGTCAACTCTAAATTAAAGGCTTTGCCTAATTGGCTTGAACCTTTTAGTTATCCTTTTTATCTCCTAATTAACTGGTTTATTTTACTATTTCAGAAATTTAATTTTTTAAACTAAAAATGGCTACTCATTCTAAAACTAAAGTTTGGCTCATTGGCCATTTATATAAAGATATACTTTGTTGCCGCTTACCTACAAAACTGCAAGTTTTGCAAAAATATTTCTTCCATCAAAAAGAGGAAAAATTGGGATGAAGAAGATCCATTAATCTTTGCTTAGATGAAGTGATGACCTACTGGGAGAAAGCCAGGATTCCCACAATGCGTAGAGACAGTGCCATCCGAAAGATTGACTCTTTAATAAGCTGTTATGATAAATTGATGAAAAACAGAAAAAGGCCCGAGGAAAAATGCCGTATTGAAGAAGCTATGTTTAAAGATGAAATTAAGGCTGAAATTCTTGATATTGGTCACTCTAATGCCCTTTTGATGATGTCAAAAGAAGAAGACAAGCTTTTCTACTTAAGCCAGCAAGAAGATCCTACACAAAGTAGCATGGGTACAGTAGACCAAATTCTTGCAAAGAGAGAGAAAAGAAGGCTTCATCGTGAAGAATTAGTGTGTGAAAGAGCCCTCAAAGAGCAGAAGCGATCTAAAAGATCATTCTTGCCTGCCAATAGAGATGATTTCACATCATCATCATCAACTAATGATGACAACCTTGAAATGAATTTTCAAGGTCCCTCTGAAGAGCAATTTAAAAAGAAAATGTTGGCTCCTAAAAAGTCAAAGCCTATTGACAAAAATGTTGTAGCAGCCTATGATAGAATGAATCTTTCCAATCGAGATGCAGCTATGTCTTATGCTGTTGTTGCTCAGTCTTTGGGCCATAATTTGGAAAACATTACAGTGTCAAAATCTACTATGCTTCGAACTCGTCAAAAGTTACGCAAAGAAATAGCAACAGAATATCAAGAGCAAGCATTTTGTCCTGGAGAGCCTTTAGTTCTTCATTGGGATGGAAAAATGCTCCCAGAGATATCAGGTTAGTTTTTTTGTCTGATTAATTTAGCATATTTATATTTTATCTCTCAGGTGAAAAACTTAGTTGTGGGTCTGGTTTTCACACCTAGGCAATGTGTTATTATCTGGTTGGTTTTAATTAAACATTTTGATAGCTAAATTTCTATTTAATTAGGTTACATTTCACTGTCTGAAGCTAGTTTTCACAATCTACACCATTTTACCTTCAAATTAAAATAACTCGAGTTCAAATTAAAATAAATCAAGTTTAATTTAAAATAAGTCAAGTTTAATTTAAAATTATATATATAAATTATAATATATAAATATATTAAATATAAAATAAAATATTAAATATATAATATAATATATAAAATAAAATATTAAAAATAAATATATATAAATTATATATAAATTATATATTTTAACTTTTTCTTGCAGGCGAAGGAAGAACGGAAAGGATTGCAGTGTTAGTCAGTGGGAATGGTGAAGAGAAATTGCTGGGAATTCCTAAAGTCACTGCTGGCACGGGTACGGAGATGGCTCGTGTTTGCATTTCTCTCCTGCAAGAACATGATATGACCCAGAGAATTATTGGGCTGTCATTTGACACAACAGCATCCAATACCGGAATCCATGCTGGAGCTTGCACTAAAATTGAACAAAAACTTGGAAAAGAGCTTTTATATTTAGTAGCCTGCAGACACCATATTTATGAGATTGTCCTATCTCAAGTCTTCCAGACTTCTATGGGCCATTCCTCTGAACCTGATATTCCAATCTTCAAAAGATTCAAAACTCAATGGGATTTTATGGATCATTCTCAAATCACAACTGCTGTTGATTCCCAAAGCTGCAGAATAATTGAAGAGTTCAAGATTTAAAAAATCAAACAGTCTTAATCATGAAGGAGGCACTCAACTCTAAATAGCCAAGAGATGATTATAAAGAATTTTTTCAACTTGTTCTCTTGTTTTTTTGGAGAAGAAAGCATTTCTAATACTCCCTTGAAGAGACCTGGAGCGTACCATCATGCAAGATGGATGGCAAAATGAATTTATGTATTTAAGCTTTTTCTTCTCCAAAATCAATTTAAGATGACTAAAAAAGAACTTGATGCAATAACAGAAATTTGTTTATTTGTTGCATTGGTATACGCAAAATCTTGGGCAAAAGCTTCTCAACCAGAGGAAGCCCCAAATGTTGATCTTAAATTTTTGCAAGATCTTGCAATAATAGAGGAAAATTCTTTGATATCAAGTGTTATCAAGCAAGCCCAAAATGCCATTAAACGACATCTGTGGTACCTCTCAGAAACACTTGTTGGATTAAGCTTCTTTGACAAAAGCATATCCCTTGAAGAAAAGGAGCAAATGCGAAATAATATCAAAATGCCTCCAAGAAATAAGGGACTGAAACGTTTAGAAGCAAAGGTAACCCTAGCTTCTTTTAAAGAAAAAAAGGATTTCTGATTTTGTTACTTCAAGGACTAAATCTCTTTTTGATGCTCTACATCTCAATTCTCTCTTCACTGAAAATTCTGCATCAACATGGGGAATAGATCCTGAGTACCAAAGAGGCTGTGCTAGAGTTCGTGCCCTTAGTGTGACAAATGACACAGCTGAGCGGGTGTTGCATTGATTGAAAAATTTAATCAAGCAGTGACAACTAAAGAAGAGGACAAACAATACCTGCTCAAAACAGTTTTCAAGAATCGTAAAGAATTTCCAACAAAAAATAAAGCAGAACTTATGAAAATGAGGAAAAACTAATTTTTTCAGCATTAAAAGGAAAAGTGCAATTTTCTCGGGACCCCTAAAACTTGACGTAGAGGTTTCAAATTTTGTAATTTGATTAAGGTAAGCAAAAGGAATAACATTACTCATGTGGAACAAAGATTTTTAAACCTTCATTTTTTTGGTCCACACTAATGGGCATCCAATGGGAGATGGCCACTCTCTGCATACAGGCTGACGATTGGAGAAGATTAGAATGTGCCAGTGCTGATGCACATACCTAAGGAGCGAATCAGGTCCAGCATGCGCAGAGTGGAGGCAGGAGCAGAGGAATAGGCCTGACAGCCATAATCCAACTTACTTTGGACCAGGGAGTGGTAGAGCCACCAAAGAGTATGGCAGTCAGCACCCCAGTCAGTATGAGAGGAACTTGAGTAGGGTACAAATCTGAAGCAACGAAGCCTTCAGAGACTTCAAATGTGGCATCCAGGAGGAGACCCAGAAATCTAGTTTCAGGCACAATGGGGACTGGTGATCCATAAAGAGAAAGAGAAGGAATGGCAGTGCAGCAGCAGCATCAGCAAAAGTACATTGCCACCATTTTTGTAGGGGAAAATCAGAACCCATGGTCTGTGGCCAATTTGGAAACTGAATCCAGGGCCTGCTGGAGGATATATTCAAGGAAGGCAGATCAGGAGCTGGAGCAGTATTTGGCTAGGTCATCAACATAAAGGGTGGCCTTAATCCCCGGGGGCAGAGCCATCACCACATAGTCAATTGCCAAGGTGAAGCAAATGACACTCAGGATGCTGCCTTGGGGGACTCCCTCCTCCTGCGAATGCACAGAAGAGAGGGAGGTACCACCTGAACACGAAAGGAATGGGAAGTCAGAAAGTTGGAGGTAAAGGAAGGGGGAAAACCTCAAAAGCCAAAAAGATAAAAGTTTTTGGCAGATCCACCACCACCAGGTGGTGTCATACACTTTCTCTAAGTCAAAAAAGACTGCATAAAGATGACGTCGCTCTGCAAATGAGACACGGACCGCAGTTTCCAACTGAACTAAAATGTCAGTGGTACTACAGCCCATGCAAAAACTGGTCTGTGTAGGGTGAAGCAAATTGTGGCATTCTAGGTGCCACATCAGTCGCTGGGAAGCCATCTTCTCTAAAAGTTTTGAGAGGCAGTTAGTGAGGGCTATTGGGCAGTAATTGAGAGATGTAGGGTCCTTACTGGATTTAGGAAAGGGGAGCACCACTGCTTCCTTCCAACAGGAGGGGGAAGGTGCCCCCTACCCAGATCCAATTATAGAATGTGAGGAGAAAGAAAGAAACCGAAGGGTGGAGATGGCAAAGCACTTCAAAATGAATGCTGTCAGGGCCAGGAGCAGAGTTGCCGCAAGAAGCTAATGCCAATCTCAGCATCGACAGAGAAAAAAAGCGGTTGTCAGGGAAATTATTGGGAGTCTGAAAAAGATGAGGGGAGCGAACAAGCAAAGCCTTACGGCGGTGGAAGGCAGGATCACAGTGGTCGTGTCGGGAGATGGAGGCTATGGTCGAGGTCAAGGTCTCAGCCACTGCAGTAGAAGAGGACACTGGGTGTCCGTTGATCATGAGGACAGGAGAAGGGTGAGAAGTGGATTTTCCAGAAATTTTCCGAATCTCATTCTAGATTCGGGAGGAAGGCATGCAGGAAGTAAGGGAGGAGACATATGCTTGCCAAGAAAATTGGCAGGCTTCACAGACTGTGCAATGGGCTTGAGCTTGCGCACTTTTAAAGGCTATTGAATTTGCTAGGAATGGATTGCGTTGAAGACAACAAAAGGCTAACTTCTTAGCCTGAACAGCCGGAGTGCATGATGGGGGTCCACCATGGAACCGAAGGGGCAGAGATGTGGGGAAATGTAGATTTGGGAATAGAGGACAAAGCAGCACAGGTGATATGATCTGTGAGGTAGGTGGAGGCAGCATTGACAGTTGGGAAGTTACTCAGAGCAGCAGAGGTTCGACTTTCGGTGTAGAAAAGAGGCCAGTCAGCTTTAGTGAGCGACCATCGGGAAGGAAGAGTGGAGGAGCTGGGAGTCCAGGACATATGGAGGAGGAGGTGGAAATGATTGCTACCATAAAGGTCTGGAGTGACAGCTCAGGAGAAGTGAAGGAAAGCGGAAGGAGAAGTAATGGAAAGATCTATGGAGGAAAATGTATGGGTCTGGAGGTGAAAAGCTGTGGGCGGGCTGGTATTGAGAAGACAGAGAGAAGTAGTTGAAAGAAGGGAGACCACAATGCTGCCCTACTGATTGGTGACAGTATCATCCCACAGAGGATGGTGTATGTTGAAGTCTCCCAGAAGGAGGAAAGGGGGAAGAAGCTGCAGGAGGAGAGTGGAAAGATCATCAACAGAAAGTTCCTGTGACAGTGGGAGATATAAAGAGCAGACCAAATATAAATGGTCTAGGAAAACCTGAACTGCCACTGCCTGGAGAGGGGTGTTGAGGGCAAGGGGAGTAGATGGCACACGAGAACAGATGAAAACTGCTGTGCTCCCACGGGGGGCTGCATCAGACAGAGGGGGGGGGAAAGATATGATGAAAACCTTCAGAGAGGATGCAAGGGGCGAACCCCAAGTTGGATCTCCTGAAGGCACACACACTGGGTCAAAATCCTGGATAAGGAGGAGGAAGTCCTCCCAATTAGGGAGGCCTCGGCAATTTCATTGAAGGATAGCAGCCATCAAGAGTGGAATGCAGGGGGAGTGAGAGATGTTATCGGGCGAGATTTAGAGTCATAACCAGAAGGACAAGTTTAGATTTTGGGGGGGAGGGGGGGGAATGCGAGAATGAGGGTAGGAAGCAAGATGGGGTGAATCTAGTTTCTGAGATGAGGGTGGAGGAGAATATGCTGGGGGCAGTGGGAGGTCAAGGAGAGAGGCGGGTGGGGGTGGGGGGGTGGGGGGGTTCCAAAGTGGGTTGGGGTGGGTCTGGATTCTGGGGTGGAGATGAAGGTGCTAAGGGTATCGGGAGGTTACTGAGGAAGCAGGGCAGTGGAGAAGGAGGGGCTAGTCAATGTTGGCTTGAATTTGAATTTCAGAGGCCGCATAACCACCATCAGGAATAGAGGAGAGAAGGGGACAGTCGCAAAGGGAAACAGGGGAATTTAGATGAAATGGCAAAATGAAAGGGCTCTTTGAAGGTGGATGGGATACGAGCAGGGCCGCCGCTTCCATTAGGCGAGGTTAGTAAATGCTAAGGGCGCCAAAGATCTGGGGGGCGCCAGCGCCTCCCACCCTGTGCACGTCTGATAGTATTTACAGCTTAATATGAGTTCCGGGAGTCATCAGTAAGCGAATAACTGTTTTTATGTGACATATGCCCTTCTTGCTTGGAAAAAACAGTAGATATGTCCTTTTTGCATGCATATTTTAGCACTTTTGAGCGTTCTGATTTGTTACTACATATGCCTCGCTTTACTCGCTGTTTTGATTGGTCATGACACTTTCTTGAACTGTGAAATGATTTTATAATTTTATAATAAATGTATGTATTAGCAAATTAAAATAGATCAGTGTAAGGCAAATAGTTTCTTCAATATGGTACCTTGATTACTTTGTGGGCAAACCCAATCGTGAAGTGGGAGGCGGGTGGGGGCGCCAGCTGCAGTCCTGCTAAGGACGCCAAATAGGCTGGCGCCGGACCTGGATACGAGGGTAGGAGGAAGAGGGAGCAAGGGGACAAGGAGATGGGGAGCCTGAGCAAGGAAGCTTGGCAGAGGGACCCATACACCCGGGGCTGGTGATGGGTCATTTAACAGAAGAGTGAGGAGGGGAGGAGAGTCCAGAAGAGTGGCAGTTTTCACTACATACGCTGAAATGTCAGCAATGGCTTCAGGAGGGAGACTAAGTGGATTAGTTATTACTGAGATGGAAACAGTGGAATTGGAAGGTCTAGGGGGATGGGCTGGAGGAACAGTGAACACAGGTAGTGGAGACGATGAGAAGGACGAGGATGAGATAGGGGGATGGGTGGATGAGGCCTGATCAGTGCCTTGTCATCTTGAACTAGTCCAAAAGAACAAGGGTGGCCATACAGGATACTAATGAACATAAGTTTTTAAAGAAATTTTTACAAATACTGTATTTTTCAGTGTATAAGACGCACCCCTATTTTCAAGGCCTTTTTTTCAGGAAAAAATTATGACCAACTGCCTAGTTGTCAGAAAATGTCCATAATTTTCTACCAGCGAGGCTGACTTTTGTTAAAGCCCTCCATCAAAAGTATGGTGATACGTTTTCTTTCACCCATACTCATTATAAGAAAATAGTATTAAGTATACGGGAGACTATACTATATGTTATGAAACATAAAAGGAAATCATTATGCAATACATACTGCTTTTCTTATCAGTGGGTTGGGAAAAGTAGAAACTTAGTGTAAAATTGGCCAAACCAATACACAGTCAGGAGGGACTAAGAGATGATGAATTTTTGTAAAAATCCACCAGTTCTTCTAGCCCATATAAAGGTAATATTATGACCTTCGGTGTATAGGACGCAGGGTGATTTTGAGACCCCGTTTTGGGGAAAAAAAGTGCATCTTATACACTGAAAAATATGGTAAGTACGATATTTTTCTTTTATTAACCTGTTTTATTGTCAAATGTATCAATTATTATTATATTACAATTAAATATCTTATTATATATACATATTCTTATCCCAAATATATTACAACTTACAATTCGTAAATACTTTTGCAGGCCAGTATATATATATATATACACACACTATATGATCAAAAGTATTCGGACACCCCGGAAAATCCGCATTTCTGCAAATATCACCTTCGCCAAAAGGTATGCTGGGAAAAAGCGTGGCGAAACTATAATGCTGAGGTGTTCTGTTAAGTTATCAGTAACTGTTGTGAAGCCATGCCGCACGGACGTGAACTCTCCGAGTTCCAACGTGGACTCGTCATCGGATGTTATTTAAGTAACATTTCTATACGAAACATTGCAGCCAAACAGGATATACCAAAGTCGACTGTAGCGGATGTTATCATGAGATGGAAGCACGATGGTGCAACTAACGCGAAAAAATGTTCCGGACGACCACGCAAACTGACGGAACGTACTGTAACTATCCGCAGAGAGATGCACAGACTCGGTTATTATGGTAGAGCAGCTGTACACAAGCCACTGATTACAAAAGTTAATGCCACGCGTCGTTTGGCCTGGTGTGTCTCCCGTCGTTCCTGGACCGTGGAGGACTGGAAAACTGTTCTTTGGAGCGACGAGTCGTGGTATTCACTCTTCCAGTCTGATGGGCGTGTTTGGGTGTGGCGACAGCCCAGAGAATGGCTTCTTCCTGACTGTGTACGTCCAACGGTGAAGTTCGGTGGAGGGTCCATCATGGTATGGGGTTGTTTTTCCTGGCTAGGGCTCGGCCCGTTGGTTGTTATACCCACTACCATGAACGCTGATGTTTATCTCGACGTTCTGGACAATTCGGCCCTCCCTACACTGTGGCAATACTACAGAGATGGCCATTGTTTGTTTCAACAGGATCGAGCTCCCTGCCATACTGCAAGGCGTGTGCAGGACTGGTTTCGTGAAAATAAGGTGGATTTGTTAGACTGGCCTGCTCAGAGCCCCGATCTCAACCCAATCGAGCACATGTGGGACGAACTGGAGCGACGGATACGAAACCGCACACCACGCCCGGCTTCACTTGCATCTCTTGCATCAGCTCTGCAAGAGGAATGGCAAGCCATTCCTGCACAGACTTACCAAAAACTGGTGGAAAGTATGCCTCGACGTGTTGACGTTGTAATAAAAGCAAAGGGTGGACCTACTGGTTACTAAATGCCATAATAAAACCATTTTTCCCAAAACCATGCGGTGTCCGAATACTTTTGATCATATAGTGTATATATGATGAATAAAACCACGAAGGAAAGGAAAAACACAATGGTGCTCAAGTGCTTTTGTCTAATGACATCCTCAGGAACACTACACTGAAGTACATAAAGAGTTACAGCCTATATATAGGTTACAGAAGGAAAAAAATATATATATACAGTCATACCCCGCTTTACGTCGAATTCGACTTTACGTCAGTTTTCAAGAGCAAGATTTTGTTCACACTACGTCGTTTTACTCGACTTTACGTCATTTTTTGACTTAAGTCCTTGGAACCAATTACCGATGTTAGGCGTTTATTTTCATATTTATTATCTCTAGTATTGAAAACATAACCATAAAGTGTTTATTTATAGTTGTATCTAATCGCTACCATCGTCGGAGTGTTTTACAGTGTTTACAATCGGTTTTCGGTAGACTTAGGCACCTCTGTTCGCTTTACGTCATTTTTTGACTTACGTCGGGGTCCTTGGAACCAATTACCGACGTTAGGCGGGGTATGACTGTATATATATATACACACACATATACATATATAATGTTATACTGTTATAATGTTTCAGACCAACAAAGACCATAGGATCCACTCATGGCTGGTCTACCTGTGTTCGTAATTGTGTATTGTGTATGTCCTCCGTGGTGGTGGAGGGGACCTACAATTTCACGTGGGTTCCGAACCACAAGAACATAAGAAATTTATGTAATAACTGCCTGTACATTCGAAACTACCAATTTTTGCAAAACTAAATAATTATCAATTAAAAACTAATTAATTATCGATTTAAAACTAAAGATAGAATCTCTAGATCCAGAGGATCAAGTCATAATAGACTACTATCCACAAACATGTTACACTCTATATCTATTTATAACCAACATGCAAATATATCAGATCCAAAGAATCCAGTCATTTTCATTACGGTATCTATCAATACTAGTACCTTGCCCAACGAAAAATAAGTCACGGTCCATATCGATTGCGGACCAAGTCAAAATTTACAACCAATATACATTACGATATATATACTTAGGAGGAAAAGTGTAGGCGTGACTGTAAAGACTGTACAGTAATGTAGAAATGTGTGTGCACCCATTTTGGGTCTCCAATTTCAAGGTGTTTGTGGGGCAAGTGAAGATCATGAGTTTTTCAATACCTCACAGTACTATGGGGTGCACCGCTCGGCAGAGCAATCTCTTTAAATGGGGTGTGTAAGGACAGAGAGTATCCCCTAACCCAAGATGCTGCCTCCCTATATCCCACAACACTTGTGTTGAGCTGTGGGATCTATCACCACAAAGCCTTAATTTTACTACCTTAAACTATACCCAATCTATCAACATATGCGTCTAATCAATTTCTAAACATGTTTATAGACGTGCTACTAATTACTTCTACTGGCAAACTATTCCAGCTATTTACTATTCTATGCGTAAAAACATTTTTCGCAACTGCTGTCTCGAACCTTCTACTTATCAACTTACACCCGTTATTTCTAGTCCTATTATATTGAGATATTTCGAAAAAGCTATCTCTATCTACGTTATCGAACCCATTCATAATTTTGAAAACCTGGATTAGATCACCCCTTAGCCTCCTAGTCTCGAGTGTTGTTAATTTTAACTCCTTAAGCCTATCCTCGTACGACTTTGACCTAAGTGACGGAATCATCTTCGCTGCTCGTCTTTGAAACTCCTTCGATTTTGTCTATATCTTTGCGCATATGCGGATTCCAAAATTGGACTGCGTACTCCAAATGGGGTCTAATTAATGATTTATAAAGTGGAACTATAATATCGCGCGATTTGTACTCAAAATTTCGAGCTATAAAACCTAACACTTTGTTCGCCTTATTGACCGCTGCTGTACTTTGTTTCGCTACTTTTAAATCACCAGTGACTATAACTCCTAAATCGTTTTCCTGCTCTATGCTTGTTAAAGCATACTATACACAAAATTACCGTTACGCCAACCTATATGCAAAATTTTGCACTTATCAACGTTAAATCT